>BRDA01094102.1:22418-49687 GCA_036984385.1 Crenuchus spilurus | reverse complement strand
TAGTCCATAAACAACCTCAATAAACTCTATTAATCACTAGAATAGAGATATTAGTCCATAAACAACCTCAATAAACACTATTAATCACTAGAATATCAGATATTAGAAATATGTGCTTAATAGCTGTGCTAAAGCCATTAAACTTACTTTCAACAATTTGTGGGAGACACTAAATCTGAGTTGTCTTTTTAATGATATGTGTATTATGTCTGTGTTCTAGGTTTCAGAGTGGTAAGAAAATGATATACCTGCCACTGCTCTTCATCGATCAGCTGAGCAACAGGGTAAAAGATTTAATGGTATGTCATGTCACTGATCACACTAAGATTCACTTCAGTGTGTGTTGAAGGACAGTGAAGACGTTAAAGCTTTGTTATAAAATGTCTTTTGCAGGAGATTAATAGCAGCACAACTGAACTACCGTTGACTATTTCCTACGATACTATAGCTCTGGGCAAGCTCCGTTTCTGGATCCACATGCAGGACGCTGTCTATTCTCTGCAGCAGTTTGGTGAGTTAAATACTGTGACTAAAGTGCCCTTGAGCAAGACACCTAACCCCCAACTGCCTCCCGGGCACTGTGGGTAGGGTGTAAATCTGTGCAGCTGATGTTTCTCTTTCAGGTTGTAATAACAGCACTCCGCCGTGTAACTTCTTAATGTCTTGCACTTTTGTAGGCTTTACTGAAAAAGACGCAGATGAAATCAAAGGCATATTTGTGGACACCAATCTGTACTTCCTAGCCCTGACCTTCTTTGTCGCTGCCTTTCACGTAAGTGGAATTCTACTTTGTATTAAGCTTAAAATGTGCCATGACATCCACATTTCTGTAGACATAAATGTCTGTTTTATCACATCACAACTGAACATTCATGTCTTTTTCAGCTCTTATTTGACTTCTTGGCATTTAAAAATGACATCAGCTTTTGGAAGCAGAAGAAGAGCATGGTGGGAATGTCCAGCAAAGCAGGTGAAAGAACTGTTTGTGGATTAGCAATGTAGCTTAACTTCTGGAGTCAAGGGCTGTCTGTTTTTCTGAGGCTTTATGCCTTTATGATTTGATTATATTCGTGAGATTTGATTATAATCATGAGCATGAGTGAGGTTTACATGGAGCTGTGGATGTAGGTGGAGGAGAGGATACAGCGTGGGTATCAGAATCTGGTTTTATTGACAAAACTTCAGAAAAAACGTGACAATTCATTATTGCACATTCAGTGACTGACGAGGGACTCAGAAACACAAGGGAGTTATATAGCACACTTAATTAGACATGAGATGACACGGCAGGGCTGTACAATGACATGACATATCTGTGGGAGGAGACAAAGAAGACAGGGAAGACGTAAACAAACAAGCACATGGAGACAAAGACGGCATGTGTGAAACGTAAACAAAAGCACATGGCGAACGTGAACGTTACTGAGGTTGGATGATTAGTTCTGGATTACTCAACTCATCCCAAAGATTTAAGATGGAGCTCCATCACTCATGTACAGCCAAATGCTGAGGGGCTTTAATTTGGATGACCTGTTCATTGGAGATCATACAAACTATGTGTGCATGACTGAACACCTGTATCATCACTAAGAGATCGTACAGTAGCTGAATTCAGGCATTAGAAGAGGTGTCTGGAAACGTTTGAACAGTGTATGTGTATTATTCTTCAGTACTTGTGCTGGCAATGACCTGAACATGTGTTGTTCTAGTGCTGTGGAGGTGTTTCAGCACCATCGTGATTTTCCTTTACTTGCTGGATGAACAGACTAGTCTGCTGGTGCTCATCCCTGCTGGAATAGGATCTCTGATCGAGGTATTACTGCACTACCCAAACCCCCCTCCCTGCAAGAAACATGATAATGATTAAATATGTATGATGAGATATGTAATATTGAACTTAATGATGTAAAGGATAAAGGCAGAACATCAAATTCAGTAAATAAAGAAATGTGCATGAATGTGTCTTCACTTTAAAATCAGTAAAAGATTAAATGTTTTGCCAGTTTGATTACACACAACAGCATTTAACCCACCTGTGCAGTGAATCACACACTAGTGAATACACTTGGCTGTGAGAACATATGCCCAACACGGTTTATATGTAACAAAAATATGACATTTTACCTTTTTAAATGTAATATTAAATTAAATTCTAAAAGTAAATTAACTTTTTCCGTAATTAAAAATAATAAATTAACACTTTTAGAGGTGCATTAATACATGTAAATGTGCACAGATGAGATTTTTTGCTAATGTGAGTGCACATAATGGAATTTGTTAAACACACACAATAGGCTATTAGAACGTGCCCGAAGCAGTTGGCAGCCCTAGCCACGGTGCCCGGGGAGCAGTTGGGGGTTAGGTGCCTTACTCAAGAGCACTTCAGTCATGACTGCCCGGGTATCGAAACCAAGAACCTTCTGGTCACAAGACCAGATCCCTGGCCATCAGATCACGGATGCCAAATATATATTGAGAAGTTAAAAAATGTACAAAATTAAACGTCTAATAAACATTGACAGGTGAGAAACATCAGGTTTACATTCATTTCATTGATGTTTTGTATGTGATATTGTTGCAGGTGTGGAAAGTGAAGAAAGCCTTCAAAATCTATGTTATGTGGAAGGGTCTTAAACCAACATTCCAGGTGAGTACAACATTCTATGTGAGCATCAGACCTGTTTGTGTCATCATCTCTGCCCTCAGTAACCGTATCCGTCTTTCAGTTTGGCAAGTCTGATGAATCGGAGAGAAGAACAGAGGAATATGATAGTTTGGTAAGTTTTAAATGTATTCGTTCTAAAACACAGTTTTCATGTTTTTTCGGCTCTTTATATCTCTGTGTTCTGTGTGTATGGCTTGTTCTCCTCAGGCGATGAAGTATCTGTCCTATCTGCTGTATCCTCTCTGCGTGGGTGGGGCAGTTTATGCACTTGTGTTTGTGAAGTACAAAAGGTAAAGTACTTTTGCTGTTATTGTTCATGTTTAGGAGGTTTTACATGCGTTTAAACTCTGCATGTGTGTTTTTTAAACAGTTGGTACTCCTGGCTGATCAACAGTTTAGTCAATGGTAAGTTTTCTATGTTGATTGAGATTATACCGCATACTACAGTACCAGTCAAAAGTTTGGACATTCAGTGTTTTTTGTACTATTTAACAATTGTCTGCATTGTAGAGTAACAAGGTGAGGGGGTGACATCACCATTGGGTGTCCTCCAGTGGCGGTCCTAGCCCGTTTGGCGCCCTGGGTGAACAACCACACCGTTGTCGGTCGACCAGTAGTTTGTGCGCAAACCTGCCAACCCCATCTATCTTGCTAGCTAAACTGAGTCACTTTGTGAGCGCAGGATGTGGTGCAGTTTGAAAGATGCTGGCAAGGCTTCACTTAAGTCTTTATTTTGTAGTTTGCTCTTCCAGTCGATGGCTAGTTGTCCCTCTTGCTTTCATAGCAATGACAGTTTGGCACCGAATTCAACATTATCATCACCACGCCCCTCTGTGTTCTGATTGGTCGCCTCACAGAACCAATCATATTCAATACTGCGCTCAGAAGATATTTTAAGAAATAAAATTCCAACAAGTGAACATTTCGGCAGACTATAAGCAATGCAACGGTGCCAAGGGCACTTTACACAACTGCTGCGGGGTGGGGCAGGCCACCCCTGATGACGTGCCACCCTGGGCAGTTGCCCATAACGCCCATATCAAAAACCGCCATTGGTATTGTCTCCCGTACCTAAACACAGGCTCTGTTGAAGTAGTTATACCTTTATGCAGATTATATGTAAATCACTTATTCAGAATGCATAGTCTTAATTCACAGATTAGCATTGGCTAGTATTATCACTATCACTGTATTACTACATCAACACATCTAATTAACATCTTGTTGAGCTCCAGTGGTTCCAGCATATCTCGTCTCATGACCATAACAAAGCATCCTTATAACAGCATCTCCATCCCCTTAAAAACATCAACTCCAACAGACACAGTTGTAAGCAAGACACATTAAGGTTAGCCAAAACTGAACATTTATTTACAGTACAGAATTATACACAAAGGTCAGAGGTTCACCCTACAGCACGATAATGATTCAAAACATCAGTCCAAGCTCTGTCAGAACTACCTCAGGAAAAAACAACAAGATGGTCAGCTTGAAAACATGGAGTGGAGCACAGTCTCCAGACTTAAACCCCATCCAGCTGATTTGGGATGAAGTGAAAAGCAAAGCAAACCTACAAGTGCCAACATTTATGTGATGTTCTGCAGCAGATTTGTGAAGAACTGTCTGAAGAATGTTTGATGTCTGTTGTAGAAAGAAAGTCACGAGTGTGTTCAGCTGTTATATCTGACAAAGGTGCTGCTTTGTGTCCAAAGTTTAGACACATTTTGGTCTATAAACTGATTCCATGAGTTATTTAACTCCTGTGTTTTCATTTCAGAGTCAATGAGACATTAAACTCAGTCATTTTTAATAAAAACACTTTTGACTGGTAGTGTATATAATATTTATATCGTGGCAGGGGAATCTCAAATGGCTCCCTTTGATTATACATCTGTTTTTGTTTTTCCTAACAGGAGTCTATGCTTTTGGATTCCTCTTCATGCTACCTCAGCTCTTTGTGAACTACAAGGTAAGTCATATAAGGAGTCTTGATAAGGAGACTATGAAATTGGCACAGCTAACAACACTAGGATCTCTGTTAGTAAACTCTGAGTTTGTTGGTAGTTGCTTTAATGGTGTGTCACTAATGTGTTCTTCATTTCACCAGTTAAAATCTGTGGCTCATTTACCCTGGAAGGCCTTCATGTATAAGGTAAGTGCCAAGGAGACAAAACTACGCAGTGATTAAGATTTTTTACTCCCATTTTCTCCCAATGTGGTTTTAGTAGCCAGTTGCTCCGCCCCTTTTTATCAACTCTCTCCATCACTAGCAATGCTCCTGACTCTTGGGAGGGGGCAGACGAGCAGAAGCCTCCTCCGATACAAGTGACATTTTTTGGAACTGCTGCCAATACATCGCCGCCGGGTAGTTAGCGCACTCGGAGGAAAGTGCAAATCCCCGGTCCTGATGGATCACCTTACAGCTGCCCGAGTCAGTCGACATTGCTTATAGTACTAGGGAGAGTGCGCCATCTTGCCACTCGAACAGACAGCCCAGCCAATTTTTGTTCTCCGGCTACCGATGGCAAGCAGCATGATCAGGATTCAAACTCGCTATTGTCAGATCATAGTGGTAGCGCCTTTGTCCGCTGAGCCACTCTGAGCCCGAAATTCTCTATTCTAAAGAAACTTGTAGTCAGAATTGTTCACAGTGGTGTGAGAGGAGCCAGACGTCTGAAACATCTCTAAAATCAGTTTTACAGAGAATTATCACGAATGATGCCGGACACATTAAATCAGCCTCGAGCACATTATCAAAATGACTCCCCTGCCTGCGTGCCTACATCTCAAACATTGAGCTGAATGCAGAAACTTGAGAAGCAGTGAAACAGGTAGATTATAGGATGGACTATGTGTGTGCAGTGATCTATATTACTGGATAGGACACTGCCTATTCGCTAGCACTGAGGCCGGCGTGACGCCATGTTGTGTGGAAGTGAAGCTTGTAAACAATGTCACATGACCAGCACTGCTGCCTTCTCAAAGCTCTAACTTTGCTAATAATTGTCCGATTTTCAAAATTTAAAGATCTTTACAAAGAGGATAAAAAGCTCTTTAACATTAATCAAAGTATTAAAATGGTTGATGACATGTTAGGCTACTATTGGCTCTTGCATCTGTCGTAGCTGACATTTTCTCTAGACCTTACTGCTTACATGACTTCTAATGGCTGTAAAATCGTTAATAATGATCCGATTTTTAAAATTTAAGTTATTTACAAAGAAGACAAAGAATTAAATTGTGTAATGCTGCTATCGCATGGCCATTGACATAAATATAGTCATGTTTTCTTGCCTTGCTGATACTAGCTAGTGACCGATGGCTCTACACAAATTATCAATTTTTTCAACCTGTCGACTGGCTTAATCCAAAGTAAAGAACACGGAGACCTCCGTAAATAAAATGTAGAAATATTCAAGGCTATCATCCGAGTTAATTTAATGTTACAGTATTGAAATACTTGTAATACATTTTCATGGAAATCCTGTATTTTGTTGCTGGCGTTATTGTTCCAACTAAAAGGCACCAGTTTTTTAATGTTTAAGTTCATTTATTAACATTCATACAATTCTACATGTTTTCACACCTTTAAGTTATGCCTGACTACTTGTATTCAAGCCAGTTAATGTCTTTGTGAAGAGAAATATTCCACATAAGAAATAGCAAGACTTCCATCTGTAGAATAAGACATTATAGACATTATTTTTGACCAAAGTTGTATACAAGACTTTATAAGACTTTGCAAGCATTCACAGGAACCCTGTAGTAGGTACTGATCTATACATAATACAGCATCAATACATGTATGTGGGTATGTCTTTACTGTCCTTGAAAGAGAACTAATTTGTTCAACTTTTGTCTGATCTTTTAACCTAATAAATCATTTTAAAATGAATACATACTTGTGGAATGTGATCCCCTGGTCCCTGCTGACAGAATTCCAATAAATAAAGCGATAAAACACAAAACATTGCAGCCCTTGTTGTTTGTAAACGCTGTCTTCCTTCCGATCTTGCCCTTCTTCCACACAACATGGAGGCTCCATTCAAAAGTCACGTGTGTCCTATCCAGTAATATAGATCATTGTGTGTGTGTGTGTATGTACTCATCATCTAATCTCGTTTTGGTTTTCAGGCATTCAATACATTCATCGATGATGTCTTTGCTTTCATAATCACTATGCCGACCTCTCATCGACTCGCCTGCTTTAGGGATGATGCTGTGTTCCTCATATACCTGTATCAGAGATGGTAAGAAATTTCATTTTATAGATTTAATGCAGACATTAAGTTTAAAGGGATAGATCAGCCAGTACGTGTTTGGTCTGAACATGTCCATTTGTACATTTTTTTGTGTACAGTGGATATGTGTGTGCCTGTTTTTTTTGTCAGATGTTTATATGGTATAATGAAGTACATTTATAAGTATTCCATACATGGTTTATCTTTTTATTGACGTACATCCAGTTTAAACAAAGACTTCATATTTACAGTGTTGACCCTTCTTCTTTAAGACTTCTGCAGTTCACCTCAGCAAGCTGGATATAAGCTTCTGGGTAAAAACTTGAGTGATGGCAACCCGTTCTTGCTTAATTAGTGCTTGGAATCTATCAGAGTTTCTGGGTTTTTGTTTTTACATATGGCCGTATATGGTCCCACGTCCTTTAAGTGTCCTCCAGAAACACTTCTGTTGTGTTGTGAACGGATTTGCAGCGCATTTGTGAAGTTGCATTTGTTTTGTGAATCTGCAGCGCATTTGTTCAATCAATCAATCAATCAATCAATCAATCAAATGTATTTATAAAGCACTTTTTACAACTGATGTCATAAAGCAGCTTTACAGAGTTAGTAATAACAAACATCAAATCATTAATCCCTAATCCTCGGTGAGCAAGCCAACGGCGACAGTGGCAAGGGAAAACTCCCTCAGAGCTGGAGGAAGAAACCTTGGGAGGAACCAGACTCACGTGGGGGACCCATCCTCCTCTCGTCTACTAAATATGAGTTCGTGATAAACCATGTGATGTTGTTGTAATGTTCAGGTGAACTGATATGGTGACAGTAGTGGGACAGGAATGATGATGACAGTGGTAGCAATGATAACGGCCAGAAAGTCCATATGAACTTCAATGTGGGCAGTAGAGTAGGGCATCTGGAGCAGGGCACAGTAGTTAGTCATTGGTGGGCAGCTGATCCAGGGAAGCATCATGCAGAGAATAGTAATCAGTCTTCCATCAGCCTTGGGCAATCACTCACTCGGAAAGAGACAAAAATTTGTTAAACCTAGTGCCCATGCTGTCATTTTGATGAAAGTGTTTTCTGTATTTGCAGCAAGTTTGTGAATCTGCAGTGCATTTGGGTCTTCTTGGCCACCGTAGTTTTGTCCTCATTAACCTGTTCTCCTGAGCTAATGAGATCATCACTTAAAGGATGTTACAGGCCATTTTGTAGGGCTGAAATGCAGTCATTTTTGTGATGAGGTCATTTTCACAATAATCACTCTTCACAATCTAGAGTTCATACAAATTGCCACCATAGAAATGTGTACCATTCTCAAAACTTTTGGCCACCACTGTATGTGTGTAACAAAAGCATTTGTCACATGACTTTCACATGTATACAATGTGTGGATGTGTATGTATGTATTGTTAGTTTTATTCCTACATTTTTTTGACTGTTTCTTATTAATTTAGCATCTTTCTGTGCTTTAATAACAACATTTCATCACATTTCATTCCCAAAAACATCTGAAATGAAAACTTGTCATCTCATTTACTCTCCAATGCAAAACAAAAGAAGCAAACTTCAGACAGCAAGCATCCCTTCAGCTGATGAGCTGGTATAAAGAGAGTAAATGTGATTTTAAGTTGTTTTGTTTGTCTCCTGCAGGCTGTATCCTGTTGATAAGACCAGGGTGAATGAGTACGGCCTTTCTTACGATGAAGAACCCAAAGGAAAGGCTCACAAAGATTAAGCTTTTAACAGCAACGTTTCCAAAACCAGCCTGCTGGAAATGTACACTCAGATGCTTGAAGGACAAACAGCACAGCGTGTGTGCACAGCGACACTCCGGCATATTGAGTGACTGGGCTTTGTTTTTGTTTTTTTTCTTATCTGTTATCTCTGCGAGAGTGTGACCAACTTCTGCTTAAAGCATGTGACCCCAACATGTGCCGACCAACCGATTTCATTAGACATGAAATAAGGAAATATTCCATAAGAAGCACTATGTACTGTATGAGCTGGGCTTAAACGATCTGGTTCAATTTAAAGGGTAAATTCCATCAATTTATTAAATCATGTGCATGTAAGTAAAGTGATTCAGAGCGGTTTGATGTGAAATACACTGTTCTAGAGGGTCAGATTTGTTCACATTGTAAACATCTGAAGTGTTTAAATAATGATAAAAGTTATGTCCGAGAAAACAGTGGCAGGACATAATTAGAGGTAATTTATTTGTTTTGAATTTTGCTTTTTTTTTTTTTTTTCTATAGTAAAATATGTGTAGGGTGAGGAGATACTGGTGTGGCATTGTAAGACAAAATAGTACCACATATACTTTAAAAAACAAGTTTGTTTGTGTTAAGTTAATTAGAAAGCGGTAAACACAGGTCCCGAGTGGCTCAGTGGACTAAGACACTGATCTGAGGATCCCGATCATGCTGCTTGCCATCGGCAGCCGGGGCCCGAGAAAGCAAAATTGTCTGTGCTCTCTCTGAGCTGCTAAGATGGCAGCACTACTAAGTAATGTTGGCTGGTTCAGGTGTCTGCCAGGCCATACATCAGATCTAGGGATCCTGCGCTTTCCTCCGAGCAGGTTGGCTGCTGTTGGGATGCATTCAGTTGGAAAAGAGGCGGAGCTTGACTTCACATGCATCAGAGGAGGCCTGTGTTAGTCTGCACCCTCCTAAAGTCAGACATTACAAGTGATAGAGAGAGTCAATGAGTGGGTCGATTGGCTATTGTGGAGAAAACCAGGTGAAAAACAAAGCCTATATGTTAAACCTTTTTTACTTTTAATGTTGATACAGTTTGAATAGTAATTTACTAAAACTGAAATGTTCTAATAATGAGATTATAGAGTTTTATTACCTAAACGCTAAACGGATCAATAGTAAAACAGAAAAAGACTTGAAATTTGTCACTTTACATGTAATAAATATAATTTTTTTATTATTATTATGAACAATTCACTTTTTTCACAATGTTCAAATTTTTTGATGCATCACTGTAAAGACTCAGAAGATGTCACATGTAGGGTCTCTGACAGCTTCATGTCTTGGTTCTCATCACTGCCACTGTAAAGAAATTTCACTTCAGACCTCTCTGAAACCTTTGAATGATGCCGAAATGTTGGAAACATTGTTAAAATTCCTCTTTAATATTACTCCGCGTTCTTTACTTGACAGTACTTGTGTGCTTCTGCCACAAGTCTTCTAAAACTCTTCTTTTTTCATGGAAATAAGCTCAGATGAACACACAAGTATTTTGCCAGGTACTCGCTAATTATGTCTTTCTTAAAATAGTGTTTATTTGAATTCATACCACACTGGTGCCAAATGAACTGACGTTGAAAAGTGGAAAAAGGTGAGAAAGGAAAGAAAAACAGTTACTGTGATCTGAAAGCGTACAGTACTGTTGTGATGTTTGTGTTCTGGGTGAAAATGGCTTGTTGGTGTATCATATTCCACTGAAGTGTTTAAAAAGGGACTCAAATGCTGACTTACTTGTGAAATCCATGCATTGATTTGTGTGGATATTGATATTTTTACTTGCTTAAAATTGTAACTTTTAGCGCTTTTTGAAATATTCTGAAATGATAACTAATTGGACTGTTAATAGGGAAGACAAATGGTAATAAAATGGGCGGCGATTTCAGAGTCGTGGACCTTGTTGTGATGTCTGTACAAATTTTGTCTAAAATTGTATTTGCCAACAATTTTGCTTCTTGCTGGTGTTGTGGATGTCACAGATACCTGTACTGGAGATGAAAATCTAAAATACAGTACCAGTCAAACATTTGGACACACTTTTTTGTCCTACATTATAAATGAACACTGAAGGAACACATAAGGAATCATGTAGTAAACTTAAAAGTGATAAACAAACCAAAACATGTTTCAGATTTTACTTCAAAGTAGACACACAACTGATGTCTCAAACACATTAAGAGGCAAGAAATGCAAGTCATGAGCTCTCGACAAGACACAGCTGTTAACTGAAAGCCATTCCAGGTGACTACCTCATAAAGCTGACTGAGAAAATGCCAAGAAAGCTGTGCAAGAGGTGCCAACTGTGAAGAATGTCAAATATAAACATGTTCTGGTTTGTTTACTTGTTTGTTTACTAAATAATTACAGATGTGTTTATTCATAGTTTAGATGACTTTAGTATTAATCTACAATGCAGATGTTTTAAATCATGAAAAACCACTGAATGTCCAGAAAGTGTCCAAACTTTTGACTCGTACATCACCAAAAAGACACTAGCAGCTATGTAAAGTGCGGCACAAGTGAATCAGACAGCAGAGCTTTTTAAACACTGTCCACTCTGTTGTTGGCCACACTGTAGCTGTAAGATCAGAGCTAGTAGCTCATGTGTTGCTGCACAGTTTGTGTTGGTCCTCTAGTGCTTCACTGGTGGTCACAGGAAGCTGCCCAAAGGATGCTGCTGCCTGGATAGTTTTGCCATGAAGAGTATCAGCAGCTCTGTCTCATCCACTTGTATCAGCACAACACTGAGCTTTACTACAGTCTGTACAAACTATAATGGAAGTGGAGCGGATAAAATGTAGGAGTTTGGAAAACATTTTCTGATGGCCAGGTTAATACAGTTCCATAGTGACAATCCCAGGACAGGAGTGATCACAGCACAAAAGCTGAAGAGTATAGAGTTTGTTGAGATATTATAGGTTAAATAACTCAGCATCAGCATCAGTATGCAATACCCAGGACAGAGTGCCAACCATATCTGGGCATGCATACATACAAACATCAGAGTAATTTTAGAGTAGCCAATTCACCTGATCTCCATGTTTTTGGACTGTGGGAGGAAACCAGAGTCCCCGGAGGAAACCCACACAGACACAGGGAGAACATAGAAACTCCACTCAGATGGGGACTTGAACCCAAGACCTCAACGCTGAGAGACAAACATGCTAACCACTAAGCCGCCATACCACCCAAACTATTCCTACAGTTATCAAGTTATCTCCTAAATATAACACTATAACACTTTCTCAAAATACACTGCAACTATTTTACCATTGAAATGGCTTTAAAACAGTAGACATAGTGTTCTTCAGCTATTCAAAAAATTAGAATATCATGGAAAAGTTCATTTATGTCAGTAATTCAATTTAAAAAGTGAAACGCATATATAGATTCAGTACACAGTGTCTATTTCAAGTGTTTATTTATTTTAATGTTGGTGATTATGGCTGACAGTCAATGAAAACCCGTTATATTATTAACCCTTATTATATTATGAAGATCATTTACAGATTCAGAGAACATTATAGACACAAACTATAGTATTATAGTTGGTAGTATTATTATATATTAGTATATATTATAGGTGCTAGTATGATACTTTTATTTTAAATATCTTATTAGCAGATTTCTTTAGATAATTGTCCTCCCACAGCAGCAGGTACTTTCTCTATTATCTGCTATAATATAAATAAATAAAAACAGAAATCACTGCATAAATAGGTCATTCCAGTATTACTGTACATAGCTCTGCTTTCGGCCTGTTTATACAAGCTATTCTACAGCTACATCACTTACTGTTTCGGAAAAATGACTTCAGTATTTAGGACTACTCACATTTACAGTGTATCACAAAAGTGAGTACACCCCTCACATTTCTGCAGATATTTAAGTTTATCTTTTCATGGGACAACACTGACAAAATGACACTTTGACACAATGAAAAGTAGTGTGTGTGCAGCTTATATAACAGTGTAAACTTATTCTTCCCTCAAAATAACTCAATATACAGCCAATAATGTGTAAATGATGTGATGATGATTAAATATCTGCAGAAATGTGAGGAGTGTATTCACTTTTGTGATACACTGTATTTATTTTTAAGGCATGTGGTCAACCTACCACATTATTTTCACCTTTTTCTCTGAACTGAACCTTGAACCAATCGGAAGACGTCCCACCCACTGAAGTGACGTACACGGGTACATACACAGATGCTCCGCCCCTTTACTCTCTCTTTCCGCTCCGTTTGTGAGTAAGACTGAACGTGCCTAAGGTGTTCGGTTCTTCTAAGGAAGCTAAGGCCTGTGAATCCGGCGACTAGCACCATTAAAATTAGGCATCCAAGTCCAAAACTCTAATATACTGAAAGAGAAATGGCTTCTGTCTCTGAGCTGGCGTGTATTTACTCCGCACTTATCCTCCACGATGATGAAGTGACGGTCACAGTACGTATGAGTGTAACGCGCCTGTGAAGGCGCCATTTTTACACAAAACAAACACGACATGATATAGATGGGTAGTGAAGCTTATAGGCTGTTAAAGCAGCTTCTGATATAGTCTGAGCTCAGTACTGAAAACTGAGTGGTAGTGTTATAAATACAATTTCGCCTGTTTTAATCAACCAGGCTAACATGCTAATCGATAGCTCAGTGCTGTTGGCAAACTGACGTCAGCTTCTTATTCACAAGCTATAACTAAATAAGCTAATTTGAGTAATAAACCGTTTAACTAACATAACTAACAGCTACATGTTTAATTTAATAAGATGTCCGTGTCCCAAATTCGACTGAACACGCTCTAGCTAATGCACACTTGGTTGCTATTGTGCTAAGATGCTAACCTGTTTCTGCTCTACAGGAGGACAAGCTGAACGCCCTGATCAAAGCTGCTGGAGTGACCATTGAGCCTTTCTGGCCTGGTTTGTTCGCCAAGGTATGTTTTGACATCTACGACAGTCTCTCTTCTTCTCAAATGTTTTGGAAATACATGGTAATAGACAACATAATTTACAGTTTATCATAGTATACATGCTGGAATGCTTTTCAGAGCCTTGAGAATTGTGTACATTGTAGAAGTTGCCTGTACTAGAAGCATATTTGAATTTTGTTTTTGCTTGCTTTACTGCATTTAACTACTTAACATTGACACAGTAGTGTCTGCAGCATTTGACATGGCTGTAGGTGTTGGCTGTAGTATTTTGCTGTTCAGAAGAAATGCTAAAGTGCTATTAAATAGGGTTCGACTTTTTTTTGCCAATGTGATGCCACATCTCTGTATTTAACCCATCTATAGTGAAACACTAAGCTGTAAGAACATGTGCCCAAAGTTGTGGGCAGACCTATTCTGTGCTTGGGGGCAGTTGGTAGGTTAGGTGTCTTGCTCTAGACCATATCCCTGGTATAGCTAATTAATTAATTTCTGTTCTGTGTTGACTAAAGGGTAAGGTGAGATGTTCACAGTGTGGGGTCCTCAGGTTGCTGTGTAAATTTGTATTTGTGTTTGTCACTTGTGGTCAGCACCTCATTCATTTTTGGTTTAAAGGAATGGTGCACCCAGATATTTACACATTTTTCTACTTACCTCAGACAGGTTGATGAGTAGTTTTCACGTGGTTAAGTGATGGAGGTATACTTGGAATCCAGATTTTGACTTTTGTTTAGAACTGGAGGTCTGGGGCTATAATGTTAACAAACCTTAGACTTCAGTGATTCAAATATAATTTTTTGTGAAAATACATCAGTTAAGGTCTCACAATCCTATTTTAAATTTGGGGACAACATATGACTTGTGTATAATAACGTGTTTCTACAGACAGCACTGTATTAAAGCTCATATTGAACTTGTAGTGTGCAGAGTACCAGGCTCCTGGTGTAGTTTTGTTTCTGTAACACCTGCAATTCTCTAAATAACTGGAGATTTTAGCTCATGGCATTTGTGAAAGTAATACTGATAACTTGATTTGAGTGGCCTAATAGAAGGGGTAGGCAAATAAGCTGAAACATAGCTATTTGTACACAGTTCATGATGTGGATCAAGTTGAGTTTTTTGAGATTTGATCAATTGATTTAAACCTATGACTCTAGATCTAAATGTTTATAAATAATGCATTTGAAGATCTAGATGGGCTGGTGATTATAGTTCTATCAGCTACAAGTACTGTTGCACTCTTAAGTAAAAGCTTCGTTGCTCAGCTTGGAGACCTTTGGTCAGTTGGAAAGGTGTTCAGTTCTGTCTTATGATCTTTGTGTGTGTAGGCTTTGGCCAGCGTTGACATGGGAAGTCTGATCTGCAACGTGGGTGCTGGTGGTGCTGCCCCTGCTCCCGCTGCTGCTGGAGGAGCTGCTCCTGCTGCTGAAGCACCAGGTAACACTTACTGACAATGCACAAGTACCAACAACCTAGCTAACATTGAAATGTATTTAACTTTGATCAGCTTTTACTACTCATGGCATTTGTGAAGATGACAGAATAAAATTACTGTTAATACTAAATGACCTGTATTTAGTCTGTTAGTTTAGAAGATATCAGGACCTAAACATAAACCTTCCATTTTCATAGAATTTTGCAGTAGATTGTGTGAACTCTATTGACATTTACTTGTTGCCTTACAGCTAAGGAGGAGGAGAAGAAAGAGGAAAAGAAGGAAGAGTCTGAGGAGTCTGATGACGATATGGGCTTCGGTCTCTTTGACTAAAGCAATTTTTCTAACAAATAAAAATTGAATAGAAAGTAGTTTGGTGCTTCTTTTACTGATCCTCCAGTATTGTGAGCAGTTTTAAAGTGAAATTGTCGGTATACTAAAAATTGTCATTTGCAAAGATGAGTTAAATCAAAACTTTATAATAGCTTATTCCAAGCAACACAATTCCGCTATACAGAACATCAAAGGTTGTGGCCTTTAGGGTAAAATACAAGATTGTAATGCTAAGTGTCCATGTTAAGTAGCATGAAATTTGTACTTTTAACATTACTGATCAATATCCTAAAATTCATCTTAATTGGTTAAAGGTTATTAAAATTAAATGTTTCTCTTGCTAGTTTCCCCAAAGTGAATGTTTTTCCAACAGTTTGTGAATGTTGCATTGACAATTCCCTGGCAAGCTGAATGATTAGTTTTGTAAAAACAAGTATTGGGAAGGATGTAAATGAAAGTAATGGCATTGTTAACCAATTTAGCCAATGTGATTTTTCACACAATGGAATTTGACCTCTGCATTTAACCCATTGGTGCAGTGAAACACACACACTAGGCTGTGTGTGCCCAGGGAGCAGTTAGGGGGCTAGGTGACTTCAGTCATGTCCTGTCTGGGGATTGAACCGGCAACCTTCTGGTCACAAGACCAGATCCTTACCACTAGGCCATGGCTGCCCCCTATATATATATATGAAAGAACCAAAACGGTTCTATAGTAGTTCAGACATAGATGGACTATGTCTGAACTACTATAGAACTGTTTTGGTGCTGCTTTCCCCCCCCCAATTAACCAATCTAAAATTTTCTCCTAAAGTGTTACAGGCTTTTGTCTGATCATTAGTTTTTAGACATTGTATGTGGTTTTATTTCTAAAGCTTAAATGTGACCCCACCAGGGAAAACCAGGCCAAAGTCTTTTTTTTTTCCAAAACAACGTTTTGTGAATTGTTTTTGATCAAAATATGTACTACAATAGATATCAGACTATTATCTTTTATTTACAACAATAATACAGAGTGACTAAGTTTTGTTGCTAATGTGAGTGACACGGTATCTCAGTAAATTGCCGAGTGACTTTGGCCTGGTTTTCCTCGGCAGGGTCACAAATGTAAGTTGACAGTGGTTCCTTGATTGAATTTTAATGAGGTGGGTGAGAGGTTTTGTTTACGAGACCAAATGGGTCTTTTCTTTGGCTGCTAATCCTCCACTGGCAAGTCCAGAATTACCATGTTAAACTATAAATGGCCAAAAAAAAAACCTAACTTGCAGTATCTGCAGATTAAAGCTCCTCAACTATCTAAAAATATTTTGATTGTGGACCTTTTGAAAAGTAGACCCTTTAAGGTTTCTGCGGTATGTTCAGTTTTGTTTCTATGTTAAAATCTTAGTTATACAAGTACTCCGGATGACCAGTGTAGCTTATAGCTCAGTTACAGAGTAGTCCATCAATGTCTATATATTAGCCTCCTTTTTCACCCTGCCACAGAGCGGGCATTATATGGGTGGTAAGTGTGTTTGTGTGTTGAGCTGGTACTTAAAACCTTGGGCAGAAAGAAGTACATCAAATACAAGAGTAACACGTTTTATTAGTTAAAGGTTCTGTACAGTCAGTTCTTCCTGAGAATAATTTATCAGAGTGACGACGTGGTTTTATTTATAGATTGTACTGTACATGGAGCGAGTGTGAACAAACTCAAAATGACTAAGGAATAGAAATGAAAATGGTGGTAAATGTGGACCATGGTCTACATCTACCAACCTAACTTCTCTTTGAGAATGTAATGGATAAAGGAGAGTCTTAAGCTAACTGTGCTTTTACTGATTGATAAGAGAAGCTCTAATTTGTCCCTGATGTCCCATTAAAGGAGATCCACCCTTCTTAGCCTAATACATTTCATAGTAGCTGTGATTCTGTAAAAAATATATGCCTTTGTATGTGGAATATTATAGCTGAAACAGCATGGCGTGCTCTGCTCAGGAGAAATACACTGTCTTGAGGTGCCCCCTGAGTAGATGCCAGAGGATGATGAAGAGAACAGTGTGAGCCCTCAAAATGTATATAATCCGGAATATTGGAGCATATCTGCTATAGTACAGTTTATACGAGGAAATGTGTCGCAATAATAATAAACCTTTGGGTCAGCAGACGCTTTCAGGCATTGCAATAGCTCAGAATGTGGTTCCAGTTGAAGGATCTTCCAGCTTAAAGTGGAGCCTTGGGCCTGGAGCTGGACTTCATCTCTGGATTAAAAAAAACAACAACAAAAAACAGGACAACCAGCACAAACGACCATAAACGTGTATCTCCAAAAGTCCATTGTATGGAGTGACGAGTCTATAAAAAGGTTTATTTCATATTCTTGGAGTGAGGAGTCAGGCTTTAGAGGTGTGTTTCTTCATCGTGGTGAGAGTTCTAAGTGAGGTGGACCACTGATGCTGATCCAGTAGACTCAGCCTATTGGTTCAGCAGTGGATGTACCCTCCTCTCATGTGCTGCAGTGTTCCGTTCCCTCCGGAGGGATTAGTGTGGTCGGGATTGTACGCTCATCTTCAGTCGTGCCTGGTCGATGACGTCCAGCAGGTTCTTGGCGTCCACGGCGAGTGCGTGGGCAGCCGTTAGCATCTGCTTCTTGTAGTCCTGCTGCAGGCTGGTCAGCACGTACTGTTGCGCGAGTTTCATCTTGTTTATGAGTTCAGCTAGGTCAGAGTTCAACAGCTTCTGCGCCATCTCGATCTGGCAGGAAAGACGAGGACAGTTTGAATTAAATGGTTTGGCCCAAAATCTCCAATTATGTTAATTTCTTATTTCAGTTTCGGTATAGCAGGTGTCAGGACGTAACCTCAGAAATTTCCCATTCCACCTTAAATAGTGCAGCAATTAAATTCATTCACATAAGAAGTCTCCTGTTCCACAATAATTTTGGAAGTAATGATGGACTGTCATTTGTCTTTACTTAGTTGAGAAGTTCTTGCCATAATATGGATTAGAACATTACTCAAATAGGGCTACTGGGTACCAGCTCTACCTCTTCACAACACAACTGATGTCTCAAACACATTAAGGGGCAATAAATGCAAGTCATGAACTCTTGACGAGACACAGCTGTTAACTGAAAGTCATTCCAGGTGACTACCTCATAAAGCTGACTGAGAAAATGCCAAGGAAGCTGCATCTAAACAAGAGGTGCCTACTGTGAAGAATGTCAAATATAAACATATTCTGCTTTGTTTACTTGTTTGTTTACTAAATAATTCCACTGAATGTCCAGAAGGTGTGCTGGTACTGTAAAGGATGAGATGGACTTTACCTCTCTGTGTGTGCTAGCTGGTAAGATGGGGATGGTCTCATCCACTGTAGCTAGCAAGGTTCTCAAAGCTAGTCCCACCTCCTGCAAACACAATCAGCCACTGTTAGTCTTAAGAGCACACTCACTGTCCACTTAACTTAAATTGTGAAATCTCTCACCTTCACCATGGGCACGTACTCCTCTGGGGGTGCAGGCTGTATTTTACTGGACATTTCAATCACTGCCTTCACCAGTCCAGTCACGTTCTCATACACTTTGTCATTAGAGCGGTCCAGGTTTGCCGTGGGAGGTGGACTGATCTCTTGAGGCTGGATCTAGAGAATGAGCCACGGAGAAGTGTTATGAGAAAACAGCTAATCCAAACTAAGTCTACTGCTGTTTTAATCTTACGCCACTAGAGGGCAGAATTCACTTCAGTATCACATACCACACCCGGTATGGGTGCAGTACTTAAATCCAAACACTAGATGCTGTTATTGTAATAATAACATATAATATATGTAATAAGGAGGCTTAATGCTAAGTAATGCATTACTTCATCCTTAAACTTTCAGATTTCATGAGTTATAGCAGGAAGAGAGAGACAATCAAGTCTCTGTTGTTAGGAAGAACTAGCTAGTAAAACAAAAATATTAGCCAAGTCTAGCAGTGACTTATTTAAAATAAATAAAACTAGACTAATATGAATAGACACAACATTTCTAAGTTAAAGGTACAATAAGTCATTTTGCTCACATTGCTCAGTTTAGGCAAAAAGTGTAGTAAATGTAAAGTTTTCAATGGTCACAGACCACAGTATTCTTGAATGTATGTTTGTGTCTCTATTTAATATTTCACCAACAGATGCTATGTTGAGTAAAACATTTTCCTTATTGTACCTTTAATGTCTTTCTGAGGTTAGAGCTGTAATGAATATAGAACATGTTTATTTTTATTCATAATTCAGAAAGGTTAGCTGTAATATTTTATATGCATTACACGTAAAGTAGAGCTGGGCATTGTGATTATATTTAACCAATAAGACACAAGAGGGAGAGCTATAACATGAAATATCGGCCTTTGTAGATCAATACACCAGCGGTGCTAGGCATGTGGGTGCCCTAAGCACAACACTTAAGTCTATGCCACGCACCGCCCCCCCCCCACACACAGTTGGAAATCGTAGTCCATAGTGGGCGGGGCTAATGTTGGCCATTCGAGGATTTTTCTCTGTTCTAACTTAGCAGAGGTCAGAAATAATAAATATTGTGGCATATTCTGTTTAGTAAAACATTTCCAGATGTATTGACATACAATATTTTGCTTTACTGCCCAACTCGTAAAGTGACATCTCAAGTCTTTTTTTGTGTAAATTTTGCATTTCATTTGTAAAACAAGGTTCTAGAGTCTGGAGGAAGATAGAATCCAAAGTCCAGTGGAAGTTTCCGCAGTCTGTGATGGTTTAAGCTGCCATGAAATGCTAAATGTACTTTCCTCTGTAAAGATGACTTTGGACCACTGAGCAACAGTCCAGTTCTTGTTCTCCTTAGTCCAGGTAAGACGCGTCTGACATTGTCTCTAGTTCAGGAGTGGCTTAATATTTCCAGCACTTGTTGCTTCAGAGGTACATGGTAATTTATAGTGTGTCAAAAATTATTTATTCAAATTCAAAATTGCCTCAAGTGGAGGAGTTTAAGTATCTCGGGGTCTTGTTCACGAGTGAAGGTAAGAGGGAGCGGGAGATCGACAGGCGGATCGGTTCAGCATCCACAGTGATGCCGGTCTGTTTTTGGTGAAGAGAGAGTTGAATCAGAAGGCAAAGCTCTCTGTTTACCGGTCGGTTTACATTCCAACCCTCACCTGGTCATGAGCTTTGGGTAATGACCGAAAGAACGAGATTGCGAATACAGGCGGCTGAAATGAGCTTCCTTCGTAAGGTGTCTGGGCTCTCTCTTAGAGATAGGGTGAAGAGTTCGGACATCCGGGAAGGGCTCGGAGTAGAGCCGCTGCTCCTCCACGTCGAAAGGAGCCAGTTGAGGTGGTTCGGGCACCTGGTATGGATGCCTCTTGGGCGCCTCCCGGGTGAGGTGTTCCGGGCATGTCCAGTTGGGAGGAGACCCCAGGGAAGACCCAGGACATGCTGGAGAGATTACATCTCTCAGCTGGCCTGGGAACACCTTGAAATCCTCCCATATGAGCTGGAAGAGGTGGCTGGGGAGAGGGACGTCTGGTTTCCATTGCTTGGGTTGTTACCCCCACGACACGGACAACGGATAAGCGGAAGATGATGGATGGATGGAAATTCAAAATGAAATATTCTAATAATGTGAGATTGTGGATAAGCCATAATGATCAATATGACAAAAAAGGCTTGAAATGTCACTTTATCTGTAATGAAGATACATCAGCTTACCTTTTTGAATTAAATACAAAATAACTTTTTCATATTTTTTGATGTAGGAATGGTAGGTGGTAGTTTGTGTGCATGAAAAGACTAAAGTCTTTAAAAAGTGCATTATTACTGAGATACTAAAACATGCAAATGAGACTTAAGTGACCAGATGTTGGACACACAAGTGAGACACATACACACACACATATTTCTGTAAATTGTGGGGACATTACATAGACTTATCAAGCCTTAAAACCCTAACCTTAACCTCAAAACATGTCTTCACTTTCAAATTTCACGATTTACGTTGCAGGGACCAGCTTTGTAGTCCCCACAAGGAAGAAAGGTCCCCACAAGCTGAGTGTTTAATCAGGTTTTGGTCCCCACAACATGGCATAAACCAGTACATACACACAAACACACTTTGGTAGTACTGTACTAGTGAGGATTTGTGTAATACTGAGTAAAAATAAACAAACTTAACCTTATCAACCAAAGGTCAGTGCTTCTGATGATTTAATTAAAAAATAAAAGTTTGTAATGAAAAAAAAACAGTTCTTGTGAGGACCAGCAAAATGTCCCCACTTTTACAGATCTATCATTATGAGGACTTTCAGTCCCCACCAGGAAGAAGTACAAGAACACACACACACACACACACACACACACACACACACAGTCCTTACCCTCCAGGGCTATGTGCAACAACAGTGCAGCAAAAAGCAGGCGAGCGTGAGGGGGAGGGAGGGATGCAGGGAAACAGAACAGGAACAATTAATTAACGATGCAAAAAAATGAACATGCAAACATTCAGAAATGTACTGAAAAAGCACTCAGCACTGTTGTGTACTCTTGTGGTGGGATGTCAGGAGTAGATCTCTTCTGACTGTGATTACAAGGCAGACTGTACGGTGGGTGTGTAGGAGGCTTCACATCAGATGTGTTGAATGTAAAATTAAATCCAGACGCATTCGATTCTTAATTAAAGGAAACACGAGACACGTTTGGCCTGAGAGCCGGTTCAGCTTCTCTACACAGAAAAAGCTCTTCTGCTTTGGCTGCTGAGGTCGGAAGTGGACCAGCTTCATTTTCAAAACAAGCGGCCTCTCAGACAAGCCGTCACTAAAACTGTCTGGAAAGTTTAAAAGCGCACAAAAACATGAGCAAGACAGACTTAATGTCACCTTAAAAACCTGAACCGCTGCCTAATTGTTCTGGAGGCTGGAATCAGCCGTGCAGCTCTGCAGGCTGTTGGCAGTGTAAGAGGTCTGTGTGGTACAGGTCACGACCCCGTGGTGAAACAGAGTCAGGAGCCAAATACACGTTTCTACCTCCTCACTTACTGAAAGGGGAGTTTCCCTGAGAACGCAACTTAAACCATCAGCGAAAGCAGCTCACAGAGTCTGGAGGACGAGTGGAGAGACACACAATCCAAGCTGCTGGGGGTCTAGTGTGAAGTTTACACAATCAGTGATGTTTTGAGGAGCCGTGTCATCTGCTGGTGTGTTATATTAAATCCAAAGTCAGCAGAGGTGTCTTATCAGGACATTTTAGAACACTTCATGCTTCCATCTGCTGACAAGCTTCATGGAGAAGTGGATTTAATTTATCCAGCAGGATGTGGCACTGACCACACTGCCAACAGTGCCAACACCTGGTTTAATACCTACAGTATCACTGTGCTGAGTAGTAAACTCACCTGACCTAAACCTCACAGAGCATCTATGAGCTACTGTCAAGAGGAAGATGAGGGACACCAGACCCAACAATGCAGACGAGCTGAAGGCCGCTATCAAAGCAACCTGGGCTTCCATACCAGCTCAACAGTGCCACAGACTGATCACCTCCATACCACCTCAACAGTCATGCCACCTCAACAGTGCCACAGGCTGATCACCTCCATGCAACACAGCACTGATGCAGTATTTAATACAAAAGGAGCCCCAACCAGGTACTGAGTGTATATACTGTACATACTGTTCAGTAGAACATTTATGTATTAAACATAATTTTTAATTGGTCTGATATAATATTCTAATGTTTGGAGATACTGACTTTTGATTAGCTGTAGACCATAATCATCAACATTAAAAGAAATAAACACTTGAAATAGACACTCTGTGTGTAATGACTCTGTATAATAGATGAGTTTCACTTTTTGAACTGAATTACTGACATAAATTCACTTTTTGATGACATTATAATGATCTGTGATGCACCTGTAGATGATTTAAAAAATTGAATTTGTAACAAAGTTCATATAGCTTAAAAGTTAAACTCATTTTATATTCATTACATTTAAAATATGTAAATAGATGGACATATTTCAAGCCTTTTCTGGTTGTAATGTTGAAAATCAGAAGTCCTGTATCTCAAATGACTAGAATATTTCATTTGGAGTAAATTAACTATTGAAACCACAATAAAATTACAACAAGAAAAGGCTTAAAACACATTTTATATGCAATGAATATAAAATATATGACTGTTTAATGTTTAGAATTAAATTATTAATACAAATAAATTTTCCACAATACTCTAATTTTTGGAGACGTACTAGTTTGTGCACATTTTACTTGTAAAAACATCATATACCATTAGAATAAATGCTAATACAAAGAAATACAGCAAAAAGCAAGAAAATATTGATTTTAAAAAAGGAGCTGACTTCTTGAAAGTTTGAAGAACAAAGTTTGGTTCCAGATCCACGGCATGGATTTGTTAAAATTATATGCATTTAAATTCTGCATTAAATAATACAGGCCTAGCATAAATTATTAATGAATAATAATAAAAAATATTATTACAAGTGGTTCCAAACTTTGGAGCAGTAGCACATGTCTCATGTGGAGTGTGTGGGAGTGTTGGGGAGTGTGGTCTCAGACAGAAGAGGAGAAATGGCCCCTTGCTGATGAGGCTTTCTGTGTTATGTTGATTGACAGAGAGTTGGCTGAGGGGAGCGAGGGGAAGGTCTTCAGTTTAACCCTCTGGAGTCTGAGGGTATTTCAGACACACTGATGTAGTCCGACATACCTTGGCTTTTCACAAATTACACACATCTAAAATTATTTTCCCAAAGTGTTACACAGGCTTTTGTTCAGCACAAACTCAGCAACAACAGTGTCAAAACAGTAAGTGTCATAAATCTATATTCTGATTAAATCTGCTCTAAACTTAGACTTTCCAAAAACCTGTTTTCAGATGTGCTGATATATTGTGAAAAAACACTAAACATTTCTAGCCAAGACTTTTGAGCTCAGAACTGAATAAACAGAGGTGTTGGCTACACACTGCATTATTTATTTATTTAATTGTATGTGTTTTTATTTCTAAAGCTTAACTAATGTGAGGTGACACTCTGTTTTACTCATTCAGTGGTTCCAAAATTGAATATTAATGAGATAGGTGTGAGGTGAGAGGTCGTTGTTCAGGTGAGCGCGCTTTGTTTACAGAGACCAAATGGGTGTTTTCACACATTAATCAACTGCTAATCTTCCACTGGTATGTCTGGAATTACCATGCTGTTATCATATGAACGGCAGATTGCGTCAATGGGTGGAAAAAAAAATGACTTGCATTCTGAATCGTGTTGAAAAATGTGTCTCTGCTTATTTATGCTCCTCTCAGAAATTTCTACAAACATATATACATTCAATTTAAGTTATATATATTTGAAAATAGACTCTTTAAGGTTTTCGTGGTATGTTTAGGTTTATTTGTTTTTTTGCAGTATGTCCTGCCGGTGGGAACGCCATCACCAGTGGGTTAAAAAGGGGTGAGGAACTCCAGTCCAGCTGGGCTGGATTATTGCACAGTTTGCTGATCTTCGTGATCAAGCACACCTGACTCAACTCTGCAGTTAATCACCAGGTTTTGCTGTGGTGTGAACCCCTTGGCTCACTGCCCCGATATGAACAGTTGAGCGGTAAGCACTTCAGAATAACCAGGCAGGAAGAAAAATAAAAGGATGAGTGATGGAAAATTTAAGGGGAAACCAAAGCGCATGCTTCACAGCAGGGAGGAGTTACAGTGGGTTCACTTCAAACACATGCAGTAGCTTTAGCTGAGCATTTCAAAACATGCTTCCTCACTGAGCTCACAGCAGCTTTTACCTTAACGCCCTCGTTGTAGCTGTCCACTGGATTGATGCTGGCTAGGCTGCCCAGGTGGCTGGGGGCTCCTGGACGAGGGGGCTTTTTAGGTGGAGCTACATGCTCTGTTGGAATAAAAAGGGGAGAATTTAAAGTGGTAGTTTCATCCAAAACTGAAAAATTTCACCACAAATGTAGTCAGTGTGACAAGACGTTTGGTGATGGAGGTTTACACTTAAGTTTTAATTTTATTTTTAATTAACTTCTAAATTAATTATTATAATAATCTGACTTTTTGGATTTTTGAGCTATAACACTATTAATCACTAGAATAGGAGATATTAGTATATAAACATCCTCAAGAAACACTATTAATCACTAGAATAGGAGATATTAGTCCATAAACAACCTCAATAAACACTATTAATCACTAGAATAGGAGATATTAGTCCATAAACAACCTCAATAAACAGAATTAATCACTAGAGTAGGAGATTTTAGTCCATAAACAACCTCAATAAACACTATTAATCACTAGAACAGGAGATATTAGTCTATAAACAACCTCAATAAACACTATTAATCACTAGAATAGGATATATTAGTCTATAAACAACCTCAATAAACTCTATTAATCACTAGAATAGGATATATTAGTCCATAAACAATCTCAATAAACACTATTAATGACTAGAATAGGAGATATTAGTCCATAAACATCATCAATAAACATTATTAATCACTAGAATAGGAGATATTAGTCCATAAACATCCTCAATAAACACTATTAATCACTAGTATAGAGATATTAGTCCATAAACAGCCTCAATAAACACTATTAATCACTAGAATAGGAGATATTAGTCTATAAACAACCTCAATAAACACTATTAATCACTAGAATAGGATATATTAGTCTATAAACAACCTCAATAAACTCTATTAATCACTAGAATAGGATATATTAGTCCATAAACAATCTCAATAAACACTATTAATGACTAGAATAGGAGATATTAGTCCATAAACATCATCAATAAACATTATTAATCACTAGAATAGGAGATATTAGTCCATAAACATCCTCAATAAACACTATTAATCACTAGTATAGAGATATTAGTCCATAAACAGCCTCAATAAACACTATTAATCACTAGAATAGGAGATATTAGTCTATAAACAACCTCGATAAACACTATTAATCACTAGAATAGGAGATATTAGTCTATAAACAACCTCAATAAACTATTAATCACTAGAATAGGATATATTAGTCCATAAATAACCTCAATAAACACTATTAATCACTAGAATAGGAGATATTAGTCCATAAACATCATCAATAAACATTATTAATCACTAGAATAGGAGATATTAGTCCATAAACAACCTCAATAAACACTATTAATCACTAGAATAGGAGATATTAGTCCATAAACAACCTCAATAAACACTGGAATTGGAGATATTGTCCAAGCATTTTTCAATTAGAAGAAGAAAATGTTTATCTTGTTCAACATTAGTGAATTAAGTTCTAGCTTATACTAGCACAAAGCACATACCTCCCATATTCCCTGTACAAAACGTGCTGAACTTCTGGTGAGGAGTAAACAGCTGTAGTAAAGCTTTTAAACTCACTGTCAACAACTTGTGGGAGACTGAGGAGGTTCCACAGGGCCTGCTTATGTCTTTATTGGACCTGTATTATGCACTGTTACATTCATGAGTGCCTACCTTAAGCTTACATTACATTACAGCACCATTTAAAGCTAAGTCTTTAGACCAATACATTAAACTAAAGTGACTGAACTCAAATTAAACACATGCTCAGACAGGAAGCAAAGTGAGTAGGACTGTAGTGGATACGGTGGGGCCCTTACCTGCTGACTCGTACACAAATTAAACTCAAGTCAGTGAAATCAAATTACATAACCAGATTTCTGAATCGAAATTTACCACGACATTACATTACATTCGAATTCCATCCGTGAGTACTTACATTGTCACGTATTATGTCCAGGTTATTTCTGTATTCGTCCGGGACACCTTGGAGGAGTCAGAGGGTGTTCAACAACTGTCACTCAAATTTTCGAAATGATGTCGACAAATGAGGAGTGGTCTTCAAGTCGTGCAAAACATGTCCCTT
>BRDA01094100.1:0-14096 GCA_036984385.1 Crenuchus spilurus | reverse complement strand
ATAAAATATTAGATGTTGGCACCTCCACATCATTGCATTCAGTTTTTATTCACAATTTGTTTAGTGTCCCAACTTTTTTGGAATGCGGTTTGTATGCCAGTTTACCTGTTTTAATTAAATTATGAACACAAGGAATTTTTCTTGATTTTTTACATTTTTTTGAGATACACTACTGATGCACTAGTTGACTAAAGGTGCTAAAAAAGACTACATCTAGTTAACAAGATAAAAATTCATGCATGTTCTGACTATCACCACCTGCACTTCACTGTCAGAAAGCATCAGCTCTCGCAGGTTTACATGCCTAGAAAACATTCATTACTAAACAAGTACTGAAGATCAGAAATGAAGGACAAACTGTTAGAATTGTAGCAGCAGTGGAAGATGTTTGGTTGAGGCTGGGGAAATGGTGGACTCCTCCACAGTTTGCCAGACAGAGACAGTTGCGTACACAGCCGAACACCTGAGCAAACTCGTCCCTCATGACAAACAACCACCTGTCTCATGCTGCTCAAGCGTGAAGCTGACAGACATTGCTGAACAAGCTAAGGAGGGAAGAGTTCACAGATTTTGTATGTAATCACAGCCATCAATCAAAGCAAACAGCAGCCAAGCACTTTGCTAAGAGATTCTTTGACAGCACCAGAGCAGGATTAAACCTTTAATTGGGTTTTGTTATGAAATGGTTCTGAGAAACATGCACACAACCTCATTTATAGAAACATTCATTGAGAAGTCCTTCATCCAACCAAGAGTGATTCTTCTATAGCATCACTCCAAAGAGACCCAGCAGAACAAGAAGGAAGGAACTAGGCACAGTCCTTAAATACAGGGTGTCCCATTTGCTTCTTTACCCAAACAATTATGTAAAACGAATGAAGAAATGGTGATACAGTGATATATCTCAGTCTATGTGCAAAAGACTTACATGCATGATTACAGTGCAGGTAGATGGGCATTGGTGGTTTCTTAATTGGGCAATATGGGCAGCTGCCCAGGGCAGTACCTCATCAATGAAGGCCCTGTCCCCGCTGTCCTCCTCCGAGGGCCAGAGGGGTTTGTTCACCCAAGGCACCAAACAGGATTGCCCCTGTAGACGGATGCTAATTTCTGATGACTAATATATGTGGCTGTAGGAATAGAGGCCGGCGCCCCTCCAGCCATCTCTGTTATTCACAGCTGTTTGGATAAACAAAACGGGACACTATATAACAGTTTCCCTCTTCAAACACTTCAGAAAACTAAGGTTAGGCTATGTTCTTCATTGAATTTCTTTATGGATGTGAAAGCTGGACAATAAAAAATGTGAAGACTGTTGAAGCCTCTGTTGGAAGAGACTTTTGAGTGAACTTTATCCCAGATAACCAAACTGAACTCTTACAGCTGAAAGTGAAAGAGGAATCTGACCTCCACATTTAACTCATCCATGCAGTGACACACACCACTGAAAACAAGCCTGGAATAGTGGGCAGCCCTCTCCAGTTAGGTGTTAGGTGCAAGGGTACTTCAGTCATATTGTGCCCTTTAGTTCAGGGGATCAAACCAGTGACCATTCGGTCAGCATCTGTAACCTTTAGGACACAACTGCTCCAAAGTAAAAGAGGAAGAGGACCAGCAACCAGATGGATGGATACAATCAAATCATGAATGTGCCATTATGAAGCCTGAAGACCCAAACAGAAGACAGTATGTTTTGGAAAAGTCAGAATTGACTTGATGGCACTTCATAATAACAATGCTGAAAATATGTTTACAGTGAACGTGTCTTTACAAATTCATGAAATGTATCATTTGTTGAATCTCTGATGTATATTTTACTAAAATGCTCAAGTTTGATATGAAACAGTTATGATTTGTGGTGTAAATAAAAGATTTTACTGAAGGGTGCATTTCAAAAAGCACTGATATAAACCTACTTAACATTTACTGGCTTATTTCAGTGTCATCTGTCAAAGTTACATGTGTTGGATTGAACATATGTATGGTTATATTGATATAGCTTAAGTAGGTATCATGTAGCCTTATGAGTAGTTACAGAGAGTTACAGACATTTTTAAATGTTACATTTTACATAAGGCAGCTAATATATAACATATTATATTGTATACGTACAATATTCAGCTTTTCCAAAAATCTCTTACAAACTTTGCATGTCCTCATGAACTGAATGCATTAATGCATGAAAAGCTTTAGCAGTTGATTTCACACCAAAGAAAGTGAAAAACTTCGCCATGCTTAGCTTGTTCGCTTGACGCATGCAGCCCTCATGATGTCAATGGACTGTTTCCTTTCATTTTGGTTTAAAAGCTCCACACAATATGACTATTGTGCTTTCTCATTTTTACAAAAACCTCAATGTCAGGCAAGTGAAGCAAGTTTGACATTCTTTTTTAGCTTGGAGATGTGAAATATTCTTTTCTGATTGGCTGGAAGGTGTGTATTCATTCTCTAAATGTTACACCTATGACATAGATCCAGTTAAAGAAAAGTTTCATCACTGTTATATATCAATACTCTGGAAATGCATATTTTTTGTTTGCTTAAATAAATGTGAGTCCTAAATGTGTGGCAGTCTGGTGTATAACTATAACAAAGATAACAGCATTTGGGATAGGTTGCCTCTGCCTTGGCCATTAATTCTGTATAACGGAACACCTCAGCGAGTGCTAACCCAAACAAATACAGAAGTGATACCACACAATAACCATTTCAGTGGTTATTTTTTATAACAAAGTGAAAAATTCTTTTTTGAAGAACCTACACACAACGGAAACACAATCATTCCTGCCACTCTGAGGACTGTGGACATTAAAACATCTATCATAAATTTAATTTAAGATATTTTTGACAGACATCTCCAGGGGCGTTACTAGACTTAAGACTGTACTGAGGCACAGCTAATGAATGCGAAAAAATATTTCTACTCTTATTTACATTTAAGAAAGCATAAATAGTGCTTTAAACTAAACAATCAGATCAGATTATGTTGTTGACTGGATCTTTGATTAATCACCAGAATGAACTGATGCATTCGGCCTACTTGTGAACTTTACTCTAGACTTGTAAACCACTACTGGTAAAAGCAAAAAGATATTTTTAGTCATTTTTCTGGAGACAAGAGTATTTTAGCCAATTATAAAAGCAAAACGACTCACAAGACCATATTACTGTGCAATTTTTCTGTGAAATAAATTTGAATGGTTTTAAAATTTGGTGCACCATTTGAGTATGAACCACTGCAGTATTCCTGGGCTATCTAGTCAACACAAGCTCTCTCGTATTCATCATTGACGCAGAAGTCCCAACCAGCATGATACCATCATTAACTCAACTCACTGGATATTCCCGTCACCACTTTGGGTTTCCCATCCTTATTACTTTAGCCATTTCTAACTAAAGTCACTGTCTGTCCTGCTAATGCTAATTCGGCTGTTTTGCTACAAGGAATAACGTTTAGCTAACGTAGTGTTAAGGTCATAGGGGCTCACCTCTCTCATTTCTCCTTGCTGCTTTATCCCTGCTGAGCAAAAAACCTTCTGATATCCATCTACAGGAGTAATAATGTTTGACTCAATCAAGATAAAAATAATATATGATATTATATAAGTATTCAGCAAGTTGTTGTGTGCTAACGTTACGTTACCTTTAGTCACGTAGCTCTCTCTCTCTCTCTCTCTCTCTCTCTCTACACGTGAATAAATTATCATATTAAGTAGCCATGTGGGTATTGTGTCGAGTGAATAGAATTGCAATGAATTACTATATTAAGTAGCTATGTGCGCTGTAGTGTATTCTACATAAACTTAAAACTCTGAAGTGATATTTTTTTTACTGGTGAAATTTATACTGGGGCACTGCAGATCAATACTGTGCTATGTGCCCCAGTAAAATATGTCTGGCCACGCCCTTGAACATCTCTACTGAAGCTTCTGGGTTGTGATTGTGTGACTTTTCGATTTAAAAGACTAGACCTTTGCTAACAGTAAAGACAGGGACTTTTATTGTGAAGAGTTTCACCCAATCACAATCAGAATGTGTCTGCAGTGTCTAGGCTGTATTGTTATGATTCTGACAGAGGTGCAACAACCTGTCAAAAGTCCACACCCACAAAAAAAGACTTATGGAAATTCTTCATAGACAATGTGGTTGAAGTTCAAATCTAACTATAATTATCATAGTTTTTCATAGGCTAAGAAATTAATATAATAAAACCATGATTATGGTCCCACGTCTTTTAATGTCCTCCGGAAACACTTTTGTTGTGTTGTGAGCGGTTTTGCAGCACGTTTGTGAACTTCCATTTGTTTTGTGAATCTGCAGCACAATTGTTAAATTTAGTGCCCATGTTGTCGATGTGATAAAAGTGTTTTCTGTATTTGCAGCATGTTTGTGAATCTGCAGTGGGTTGTATTTTACTACATTTTGCACTTTTCATCTCATTTAGATGAGTTTATACACATTTGTTTCACTTTGCTTAAATTTGTACATGTTTTGACAGTATTGTTGCACTGTTTACCAGAATCATAATGGTAACGTGCCATGACATTTTTATATGTCTATAAATAGTTAGCAAATATAACCAAACTTGTTTCTCATTAGAGATGCTGTCACAGCTCAGCTAGGTTCTGTTTACATATGGCATCAGTGTATATGGTCCCACGTCCTTTAATGTCCTCCGGAAACATTTCTGTTGTGTTGTGAATGGTTTTGCAGCGTGTTTGTGAGTCTGCAGCGCGTTGGGTTTTCTCGGCCATCGTAGTATACTCATAGAATACGACATGACATAAACCTCATTTAAATCCCAAACTTCATGCCACAACTATTTTTTTAAACATCAAGCCACTTTACTTGAAAATATGAAGATACATCTTTAGTTTCACTGCAAAAGTGTTTTATTGCTGACTCACAGGTGCTGAGTTAAACACTGCTTGTGTATTTCCAGTACCATGCTCTATTTTCACTTATGTGCAGACTGAGAAATCAAAAAGAGATCAGAGTAAGAGGTTACATGCATTGAGAAATCAGATTACTGAACTAAAATCCAGCTCTCTATTACCTAACTCCTTTATCCGATTTGAAGAACTTACTCTACAATACAAGAGTATGCTGTTGACATGACCATTTGAATAATCAGATAACTACAAAAAAATTATAATCAGACTATTAAATGCATGTAAACACACTCAATGGAATTTAATACACTAAGGCTGGTTTTTTTTTTTGCGATGTAATACATTAACATTCAAAAAGCTTGTGAACCTCCCACCTCATGCCTCGTCCCTGGCCCTGCCTGTCACATGCACTTTGTTTAGGATTGCCATGTGCCATCTCTGTCCACGTACTCCATGTTTTGTTTACATTCCCCATGTGCTTGTGTTTATGTTTTTCACGTGTCTGGTTCATGTCATGTCTCCACCCCCAGCCACGTCATGTCATGTCTCGTTGTTAGCACCTGTGTCTGGTTGGCACATAGCCCTGTCCCTTCATCATATGTTAATCAGTGTTTGCTATATAGCTCCCTCGTGTTTCACAACCCTTTGTCAGTCATTATATGTCAACCCTGTTTTGTCATCATAGTTGTACATCCTTCATAGTGTTTGTCACCATAGTCTATGGGCATTTTTGCAGTTTTGCCAAAGCCACAGTTTTGCGTAGTTTTGTTTATATCCACAGTCTTGTGTAGTTTCATTTGTGTTTATCTATTAAAGCCTGTCTGTTTTGGCATCCCGCTGCATACTCTCCTCCTGCTCCAGTCACGCATACGTGACAAAGCTGATGTTTGCCTTCAAATCACAACTCACAACTTCAGTGTATTGTGGCTTATATCTAAGTTTATTGAAATGCTTGGGAATATATTTTTAAGCTAAAATATCTTTATAAACGAAGATTTTTCCTAGGCTCATATGTCTAAGGCTAAAGTTCTACTTGCACATGCAAATGGAAGGCAGGAATATGAGTCAGTCATCAAAGATCATATCATTAGTGTCTAAACTTCTGCTTGTGCTATGCAGGATTTATTTCAAACAGCTGTATAACAGTAGGGAGCGAATGTCTTCACTCACTTCATAATATCACATGCAGGTACTTATGCCTCTCAGCAGCTTCTGCTCACATGTTCTACCAGTGTTCCTCATACGTTCCTATACAGCACGTCCATCACTCTAATGTGACAACACCTGATTTAGCTCATCGAACCGCTGACAGACTGTGAGAGTAATTATTGGGTGCAACAACTACCTGAGTGCTTGACTCACAAACAGAGAGCAGCTCTAAGAACATTCCTTTGGGGTCAAATGTGAGGCTTCTGGTAAAGACAGGGAGAGCTGAAGAGGGCTCAGTAAATATGCTCCTTGCTGACAGATGACAGATTTGGACATTCATTATGTGAATAAGGCTGGGACAGTAAGCCTGGGTCCGTGCTCATGGCTGGGTCACATAAGAGAAGGTGCCGTTTCCCATCACACGGGAATGTCGGGACAAGTGCAGGAGCCGGAGGAGTTTATTTAGCCAAGTGTCTGTCTTCACCCCATGTGTGCACCCCAGTCACCTGTTTCTGTTTCTCATCACTGTGTCAACAGGTCCTGCTGCCACATAAACCTCAACACCACACAGATCTACACAATACTTACATATACACCAGTCAGCCACTTCATTACTCGACAGTTCTACAAATACAAACTGAAGTCCATCTGTTTCCCCGAGTACTTTGTTAGTCTCCTTTTTTCCTGTTCTCCAATGATTAGGACCACCACAGAGCAAGTGTTATTTGGGCAGATCTTTCTTAGCACTGCAGTGGCACTGGTGACGTGGTGGTGGCATGTCTTTGTGTGTCCTCAGACCATTTTTACTGAAGCACGTTAAATCCCGCAAGTTACTTTACTTCGGTCATGTGATGAGGCAGCACATGAGAGCATTGAAGGAAGTGTTATGACTGGACTTGTGGAGGGAGTCAGAAGACGTGGAAGACCAAGAATAACCTGGATGGATAACATCAAGACATGGACTGGATTATCAGGTGCTAGCCTGCTACAAGCAACCAGAGACAGATGGCATTGGAGAGAAGTGACTCGTCTGTGCAGCCTACCATCACGAAGCGATGACGGCGTGTGACATGACATGACTAATGCATCTCAAAAATTAGATTATCATGAAAAAGGTCATTTGTGTTCATAATTTAATGTAAAAATGGTAAACTGTCATATATTTTTTATTCATTTCATGCAAAGGGACATTTCAGGCCTTTTTAATGTTGATGCTGTTTGAACACTAATTTCACTCAAACTTCAAATGAAAAGTTCTAATAATTTGAAATTCTGGATTTCTGTAAATCACTATAAGCCAAAAAAAAAACTATAAGCCAAACTGATCAACAGAAAAACAAAAAATCTAAAAATGTGTAAAGAATACAACATACATCAGTTTAACTTTTTGAACTAAATTATGAACAAAAACGAACTTTTTCAGAATATTCTCATTTTAGAGATGCTCTAGTAGTTCACTAGTTCACTATTCAAACCATTTTTAGAAAGAAAAAAAAATTGTTCTGTTTTTGTCATTGACAACATCATAAATGGGAAGAAATATCACAAGTGTAGACTCTACACTCTCTACAGTGAGCAGCTCTCATTTCCTGGCACTTTGGTGAGAGAAACAACCTAAAACCTCAACGAAACCTCTGACTGATCCTCAAAGGGAGAGAGAGCATAAGTCTGACTTGTTTAGCCTGCTAGACAGACGAGATAAGTGTAAAGCCTGAGCTACTCACTGTGGCCAAATTGCTCAGCTGATCTTCTCAACAGAGCTGAGAGATCAACAAGCCAACCAGCTCTACTTCTCATTTCCTGTGAAAGCCTGCTGGACACTATCATACAAGTAACAGCATGAAGTCAAAGCATTGTTTCAATAGAGCGACTCTCAGTAATGTTAGAGTCGCTTCACTGTACCGTTACATACCTGAGGATGTATAACTGGATTGTTTGAAGAAATTATGTGTTCAGGTGGGGATATGACACACTACAAACTACAAACTACATACACAGACACACAAACTACAAACTACATGCACAGATACACAGACAAACTAAAAACTACATACAGATGCACAAACTACACAGACGCACAAACTACATACACAGACACACAGACGCACAAACTACATACACAGACACACAGACAAATTACAAACTACATTCACAGATGGTCAAACTATAAACTACATACACAGGCACACAGACAAACTACAAACTACATTTACAGACAGACAGGCAAACTACAAACTACATACACCAATGCGCAAACTATAAGCTACATACACAGGCACACAGACAATCTACAAACTACATTTACAGACACACAGACAAACTACAAACTACATACACAGATGCGCAAACTATAAACTACATACACAGGCACACAGACAAACTACATATACAGACACACAGATAAACTACAGACAGACACACAGACAAACTACATGCACAGACACACAGACAAACTACAAACTACATATACAGACACACAAACCACAAACTACATACACAGACAGACAAACTACATACACAGGCACACAAACTACATATACAGACACACAAACTTCAAACTACATACACAGATGCTCAAACTGCAAACTACATACACAGACAGACAAACTACAAACTACATACACAGACAAAATACAAACTACATATACATACACACAAACTACACACACAGACAAACTACATTCACAGACACAGAGACAAACTACAAACTACATACACAGACACACAAACTACATACACAGGCACACAGACGAACTACAAACTACATACACAGATGCTGAAACTACAAACTACATACATAGACGCACAGACAAACTATAAACTACATACACAGACACACAGACAAACTAAAAACTACATTTACAGACACACAGACAAACTACAAACTACATACACAGATGCACAAACTATAAACTACATACACAGGCACACAGACAAACTACAAACTGCACATACAGACACACAGATAAACTACATACACAGACACACAGACAAACTACATACACAGACACACAGACAAACTACAAACTACATAAACAGACACACAAACTACAAACCACATATACAGACAAACTACAAGCCACATACACAGGCACACAGACAAACTACAAACTACATATACAGCCACGCAAACTACAAACTACATACACAGATGCTCAAACTACATACACAGACACACAGACAAACTACAAACTACATGCACAGGCACAGACAAACTAAAAACTACATTCACAGTCACACAGACAAACTACAAACTACATACACAGATGCTCGAACTACAAACTACATACATAGACGCACAGACAAACTATAAACTACATACACAGAGGCACAGACCAACTAAAAATTACATACACAGAGGCACAGACCAACTAAAAAACTACATATACAGATGCTCTGACAAACTACAAACTACATACACAGACGCAGAGACAAACTACAAACTACACACACAGACACAAACACACAGACAAACTACATACACAGATGCACAGACAAATGGCAAATTACATACACAGACACAACTTGCAGGGAAGTTCACCATTTCCCTGGAGAAAAAGTTGACTGGCTGTGTCATATCTCATTTATTATCTACTAGTGCATCATAATAGTACAAAATCAGAATATCAGGAAACAGTGTTTTCTGTTTCCTGAAAGTGACATATTTCCAATGTTTTTGTATTAATGTTGATAATGTTTGAATAGTAATTTACTCAAACTCCAAGTTTATTATTCTCATAATTAGAGATTCTGGATTTATGATTTTCATGAGATCTAAAACTGATCAACAGTAAAACAAAAAAGACAGTTTACCTTTTTCCCTTAAATTTAACTTTCATAATATTCTCATTTTTTCCTGTGGCACTGTACAATTCCCTTACACTGTGTAAATGTGATTTTTTTGGTGATTGACTTGATATGACATGAATTTGGTGCCCAACTGCAATTTTTCTGAGGACTGCAGTGTTTTCCACTCGTCTGAAATCAGTTTCTAGGGATCATCGAGGAGAAGACGGCTTTCCAATATATTCACGATTCATCTCAGAGTGAGTGTGAATATATGATAGTGATAATGTAATGTAACTAGTTGTTCAGCTTGCCCCCCCCCCCCATTTTTGAAACAGAATTTGTTATTTGGCATTTGTTAAAATGGAAACTGGAAACTGTTAAATGGGACAAAATATGCTTGACTTGCCACTCGTCATGTCAGGATATTATAACCACCTCTGGTTTGGAATGAGCTTGGCCTGGGTCAGTTGTAGCAGACTGCAAAACAATCATCATGGCCAAAGGACGTGATGTCCAAAAGGGCATAATAATAGGGTACCGGGTGAAGGGTGCAGCGTCTCAGAAACTGTTGTTGTTCTACAACAGTCTGGAGATGTGCTAAAGTCAGTGTACTGAAGGTACTGAGAATGAGCTTCTCAGGACGAGTGCCTCTAGACACCTTCACCTAATATAGTCCATGCTACAAAGTCTCAACGATGACATCCAAGCCAAGGGTGGTTATTAGTATGACTATGTATAGGTTATATGTGGGAAACATTAAGGGTTTTAGGGGCTTTCTGATGCACTAATTAAGAAAATTAGAGAGCTTTTAAAAACAGTTCAGGTTGATGAGAAGGTACAAGTGTCGAGTATGGCTGCAGTCTAGACTTTTGTTTACAGAGTGACGGGGTCAGACCAAAGGGTCTGGAGTGGCTGCAGATGGCCGTGTTACTTGAGAGGCGGTGTGGTTAAACACATCATATCAGCACCTCATCTCTGCCTGCCATACAGAACCAGTGTAGCACTCGTCTGGATCTGGACCTCTCTTTGACCATTAATGGCTGGTTTCTGTACAAAGTCTATACAAAGACCTTAAACACCACTCACACTGTCATTTAGGAGAAGCATGATGTAGCTATGATTTTACATAAGGGGGCCAATCCTTGGTAGTAGGTCTCTTTTGGGTAATGTGGAGGGTGCCCTTCTGGAGTATCGATGGCACTTAATAATAACAATTATTACTGATTTTACTGGTTACTAAGGTCTAATGTTTCTTAGCAAGCCTCGTAGCTCCAGTTCTACAAAAGTAAAATTTAGCAAATCTGAGGTCAGTGTAAAATCATATAACTGTGATTACTGGATGAATCATGTATTTTATGTATGAGAAATCCTTTAAAGTTTATTTATCATAAAGGAGCTATTATACCCAGCCAACCTTTGAGATTTGGTGAACTTTTTATAGTTTAGTCAGTTATTATGCCATTTTTTCATGAATATCATCACCACAACATTGTCATTAACAGAAGGCCAAGTCATTACCGCCATGATGTTTAAATGTACATAAAAAGCAGTTTTAAAGCAGTTTATCATCAGTGTTATGCTGCTATATTAAAAATGTAATGAAATACTCTCTCGCCTATAAGAAAACAATCTAAAATGAAATGCGTACACAGAAAATAATGATTTGATGAAACAATGTGATTTGGTGAATGTTAGGAAGCTCAACAATACACCATGTTAATATTTAAAACTTAAGTGAGTACAAATGATCTTATTGTTTTGTCTTTTTTATGTTAAAATGCTGCTTTTAGAATGACATTTGGTTGTTGTGATTGGAACCCAATAAATAAAAATATATGTAAGTTATATATGCTTAGATGTGGCCATTGTTAAGAATGTAAACATTGTCTTCACATAATTAAAAGAAAGGTTTTAGTCATTTTAAGTTAAAATGGTAAAACAAGCCCCAATTTTAAAAAACAAATTTTCCCACATATTTAATCTCAAAATCATTTTTAAAATAATAAATAAATAAATAAATAAATAAATAAATAAATAATAATAATAATAATAATAATAATAATAATAATAATAATAATAATTTTTAAAAAAATATATAAAAAAATAATAATAATAAAATAATAATAATAATAATAAATAAATGTAATATTGCTGATATTTTTTGCCATGATCAGCAGCCATGTGTAGAAAGTTGTATGCTATCTAGATAACAAGATCTAGAATGATCTTGGTCTGCAGATAGAAACCCCTGTTATTGTTCACTTCTCAGGTGTATTGATTCAAATCCCAGGAGCGCCTATAGAGAGGTACATGCTTTAAAACTCAGTCCATGTATTGATCAGTGGCCTTTCCTGTGCAGAAGAGAATTCTCATGCACAGCATGTTGGATTCCTCATCAAGATACACATATGTTGTGTAAGGCTCATGCAGAGCTTCTTCTTTTCTTACACATACATATACTGTATATGCAAAACACACAGACATACATGCATGAAGGGAGAACTGAGAAGGTCCTGGGCTCAGAAGCATGTACACTCACACATGCACAAAGTAACAAATCACTGTGTCCATACCTTCAGCAAAGACGTCGTCCTCTCTGCTAGACTGTGCTCTCCAGTGTCTTTCCTGATATCCTACACCATATCTGAGCACTGTTCTGTCCAACAGGATAGACTACCCCAGCCAGAGAGGAGGAGCTAAGTAGGAGGGGAATAAAATCAGCATGAATTTGCATTCCAAAAGCAAGCACATGACTTTGCCTGTCCAATCACAAGCCTGTGAGTCACCGTGACCCTCCCTCTACAGCTCCTGCCCTCCTGCCTTGCTCTCTGCTTCTCTTTTAGAGTAGAATGGCTATGACAGGATCATCTCAAATGTCATCCAATCCAATCACTTTCATTGTCACATCACATTAATACAGGTGTGGTCTTCAGCTGGTTCATAGACTACTGCAGTCTGCAAATACTGAAAATACACAATATATGCAGAGTAAACTCAAAAATTGTGAATTTCAAAAAATTAAATTATGAAAAAATTCATTTGTGCTATTTAGTCATAATTTAGTTTTAAAATATTGATTGATTTTATATTAATTACATGTAAAATGACAAATTTCAAGCCTTTTTTTTTGTTTTCATGTTGATCAGTTTGGCTTATAGCTCATAAAAAAAATCAAGAATCCCAAATAGAATATTTAATTTAGGTAAATTACTGCATAAAATTTTTTTTTTTAAATAGTGAAATATGTCACTTTACATGTAATAAATATACTATCAGTTTACTTTTTTCAGCTACGTTATATGAAGATTTTGGAGACTGCATACAAAATATACACCCATAACATTAAGCCATAACATAAAAATTTCTAATACAATGAATATACTGTCAGTCCCATCACTTCCAGTCTAAACCAAGTCATGCATTCCAAAACTTCTGAAGGTATCCTGTGGTATCTAGCATTAAGATGTTAGCAGCAGATTCATTACGTTGGGAGCCATCACTTGGTGTTCCAGGAGCACCAAAACAAGCCATGCCCCTGATCCAGTCATCTGATCATAACTATTTATCCCTAGCCAAAGTGCCTCAGATCTGCACAGTCACATAATGTCTTCCAGTATCCAACACGTTTACAAGAATCAAGTGTATATCCAAGACTTTCAAATGCACTATTGATATGAGATAATCAGTGCTACATTCTTCTTCTGTGAGTGGTTTTAGTGTTGTGCCTGATCAGTGTATACACTAGGGATGGTAAGATCCACCAAAGACTCACAAGCATAAAAGTTTATGATGGAAGTGCTCTGATTAAAAAGGTGTACACCACAAACAATCTTGGGTGAGCTCAGCATCTTCTTTAGTAAAATCAAATTTATTTATATAGAATTAACTAATTTTATATTAAGATTGATCCTCCATTTCTCAAGCTTGTTTTAGTAAGCTTGATCTCCACTGCTGTCAGTGGCCAGTTCTCTCAGATGAGTCTGGAGTGAGTTTGAGGCGAGTGGTTGATTTTCATGGAGAAGAAGGAGGTACAGCTGCTACAAATCTGTAACATTTTGAATTGCAGCATCATGTTTTTTAAACGATATCATACTGTGTTGAATTGCACTCATTATTCAGCAAAGCATGGAGATAAATATACAACTATATAATCAATGTAACTACACTGCTCAAAAATAAAGGGAACACTTAAACAACACAATGTAACTCCAAGTCAACCACAATTCTGTGAAACCAACCTGTCCAGTTAGGAAGCAACACTGACTG
>BRDA01094094.1:0-22268 GCA_036984385.1 Crenuchus spilurus | reverse complement strand
GGCTGCCGATGGCAAGCAGCATGATTGGGATTCAAACTCATAGTGACAGTGCCTTAATCCACTGAGCCACTCGGGCCCTGTACTCTGATATTAGCTTGTTTTTATTATTATTTTAACACAAAGTCTGATCACAATTTCCAAAATCACAGTATACGCCTGGCTTAAGTCAAAAGCTTTGCTTTTGTTAAGCATTCTTCCAGTGATGGTGGAGCAGTGGTGCATTTAAATTGGTAGATGTGTCATAAGATGTGATTTTCTAAATTTGCAGAGCTAATGGTGGATGGCTGTGGACAGTCTGCAGTGAAGATAATCAGTAGAGAGGATCACCAACTTCAAGAAACCAGCTCAGATACACTGGAAATCATTCAGTCATTAGAGGTGAATGTCAGTACTAAAGGAAACGATGGCAGACAATCACAGGAAACACTAGTGAGAGAAGGAACATCTTCAGGAGGCAACTGTAATGCAATGCTGTCCCGGAAGCTAAAGTGTGAGGCTTGTGACAAAACATTCACTTACCGCAACAATTTGACAAGACATCAGAAGACTAATCATTCTCCATCCCACTATCTTTCTTCAGCTCTCTGTCCTTTAACAGCTGTCTCTCTACCTCAGTTTCAACCCATTTTGAGTCATGTCTGTTTAAAAACTAGGATGCCATTTGTTTAATTTGTGCTGACCAATAGTAGAGTTGGAGATTTGGGTTTGATAAGAATGGAAAATTTAATTTGAGGTTTCTTCTTATTCCATATATATTCCAATATTCTGGAATTTATATTCTTGAAGAAACTAGTAGGAATATAACATGGCAGAGTTTGGAAATAGTAATTAAGTCGAGTTAGGATGTTCATTTTTATAATATTGATTCGACCAAAAAATGAATTTGGGAGAGAGGTCCAAACATGCAACTCCTGATCAATTTTATCCCAGAGTGGTGAATAATTGGCAATAAATAAATCATGCAGACGGGGTGTTATAAATATGCCGAGATATCTAAATGCTGTGTCTGAGATTTGGAAAGGAGATATGTCGTATATTGTCACTTTGTGGGACATTCATAGGTAAGGCCAATGATTAGTCTAGGTTAATTTTATATCCAGACACTGAGCCATATTCAGTGATTAAATCTAAAACAATGTTAACAGAGAGGTTCGGATTGGACAGGTACAAAAGCACATCGTCTGCATAGAGAGAAATACGATGCTCCTCTCCACCAATCTTGATGCCTGTGAAAAGTGTGCTACTTCTAATTGACGGGCCAGAGGTTCGATTACCAGACAGAAAAGAATCGGCCAAAGCGGGCATCCCTGACGACAGCCCCTGTTAACTGAGAACCTCTCAGAATGAAAACTGTTAGTATTAACCACTGCATCTGGAAGTGAGTAGAGTGATTTAATCATACTTATAAAGGACGATCCCAAGTTCATTTTCTTTAATACCGCAAATAAGAAATCCCAATGAACCATGTGGAAAGCTTTTTCAGCATCGAGGGAAACAATAAAAGCCGAGTCTGGGTTTCTATTAAGGTGTTCTACAATATTGAGAGCACGGCGTACATTATCCGATCCGTATCTTGACCTCACAAATCCTATTTGATCTGCTTGAATCAAGCGTGGTAATAGTCCATCAAGTCTGCGTGCAAGAAACTTGGCCATAATTTTAAAGTCCACATTAAGTAAACTAATTGTTCTCTAGGATGAGCAATCCAGTGGATTTTTTTTAAAGCAGAGAGATGGATGCAGTTTTCCATGAGTCTGGGATTATATTATGTTCGTATACATGATGGAGGATAGGCATAAATATGGGTGATAACTCAGGCCAAAATTTCTTGTAAAACTCTACAGGGTACCCATCCAATCCTGAAGCCTTGCCAGAGGGCATGGACTGAATAGCCTCCTAGATCTCCCCCTCCGTGAATGGAGCATTAAGAGTTATTTTTTCAGATTCTGTAGTCACTTTTAGGGAGATCTGATCTAAATAAGTTTCGATAATTGTACTGTTCTTGGACTGAGATGAGTAAAGATTTTTATAAAAGTCTATAAAAGTTTCATTAATTAAATGTGGGTCATATGTAATGCTGCCGTTATTTGCCCTGATAGGCTTTATGAATTTCAAGTTCTGCTCTGCCTTTAGTTGGGAGGCTAGTAGTTTGCTTGACCTGTTTCCATATTCATAAAATTTTTTGTTTAGTTGGAAAAAGAAGCTTCTTTATGTAGTCTGTGTAACAGAGATTAAGTTGTGCCCTTATCTTAGTTAATTGATTCCAGTTGTCCAAGCTAGGTATTTGTTTGTGCTGACGCTCTAACCGAAGTAACTCAGCCTCCAGAGCACCTCGCTTATTTTCTCGAGATTTTTTAAGAAAAGAGCTTTGGCATATTTTTTGTCCATGGATTGTTGCTTTAGCAGCATCCCAGATCGTGCACAGGGATGCTGGGGAAAGCCGATTCTCTGAACAATAGTTTTTAGTGTGCCCCAAATTAATTCACAGAAAGCCTCATTATTCAACAGAGAAGCATTAAATCTCCAGTTTTTTGTTTTTGGTAAAGTTACATGAAAGTTACAGTTTAAATAAACCGCACTATGATCAGACAGCAGGATGGGGCCGATTTCACAGGCTGTTACTGTATGAATATGATTGATAGGCATGAAAATATGTTCTAGTCTTGAATATAATTATTGCGGATTGGAGTAGAAAGTATAATCTTTGGCCAAAGGGTGTCACTCTCTCCATACATCAATTAAACCAGAGTCATCACAGTTTTTAAAGAATTTTGGGAGATTTCCATCTTGTCAGTGATGCAGAAGAAGATCTATCCAGTACGCCATTAAGAACACAATTGAAGTCCCCGGACAAGAGGCCAAAACCTTTACAATATTGATTGAATAATAAAACAATATGAAACATAAAATGAGGGCAGTCTTCATTTGGGGCGTAGACATTAATTATAGTGATAGCTTTTCCCAAAATTGAGCCGACAAGATAAAACGTATTTCAGAGTCAAGAATAAATGGAATATTTTTATTTATGAGAAAAGCTACACCCCTTTTGTTAGACGTAAAAGAAGAGAAATAAACTTGGCCTACCCAGTCACGTCTAAGTTTAGCATGTTCTTTATCAGTAAGATGAGTTTCCTGGAGTAATCCTATGGATATTTTGTCTTTCTTTAAAGATGTTAAGATTTTCTTTCTTTTTATAACACTGCCAATACCCTTAACATTCCATGTTACTATCCTTAGAACATCAGTCATGACGAGTATAAACTATAAACAGTATGAAAATAGTGATACATAATAAAAACCGATTGTATGGCCAGAGATTGAACATTTGTATAAGAGAAAACAAAAACAGTAACAGTCCCAAACCCTCCCATCCAGCTCTGTCCCCAAATGACGGAACAGATCAAACAAATCTAGTTTGACACCCAGATTGATCATGACCCAAAAATTAGCAGAAATGAGCCAACAAGGCCTCCTGTAAGGAGATACTAACTAGCTACAGCTCCAAGTATAAAATGAACCAGCAAAGAACCCCACCATTTCTCAGAATGGGTTGTATAAACCAAACATACACATATTAGGTACTGGACGTGCACAGATAAATATTAAGTACTGAACCACCATGTTGTAACAGAATGACGTGGGGTAAGAAATCACTGGTCTTACTATTTTTGTTTCTCCGAAAGAGAAAAATGAGAAAATGTAATGCTCACAAACATGTTTGATGCGACCTCATTCTGGTTTGAGGGAATCTAGGAAAACAGCGGCAGATTTTGGGTCCTCGAACAGTCGAATCTGGAATTGATGAAGGCATTGAAGCCTGGCAGGGTATGCGAAGCCGCGGAACGTGCCGCGCTGTATCATCCGTTTGATCACAGAATCTAAAGCATGGTGTCTCCGCTGGACATCTGATGATAAATCCACATAAAAACGAAGTTGAGAACCTAGGAAAGTCACTTCACGCTTTTTAATTGCAGCTCTTAGAACGGTCTCCCTATCTGGGTACCGTAAAAAATGGACTAGGATGCTCCTGGGCCGGGAATCCGGCACTGGTCCTGGTGCGAGAGAGCGATGGGCCCGTTCTATGTCGAGCGAGTGGAAATTCTGCAGGAGACCGACCCACGAAGGGAGCACATCTTGAAGAAATTGAGCAAGTGGTACAGAACCCTCGGCTTTCACAGGTAGGCCGATGATTTTCACATTTTTCCATCGGCCCCTGTTTTCCAGGTCATCCACCTTTGTTTGAAGTTGAGCCACAGTCGACGTCAGGGTTTTGAGCATCGCAGAGTGGTGGTCACTAGCGTCCTCGTATGCCGAGATTCTGTTTTTGGCTTCGTCGAGCCTACTCTCAGTAGATTGAACCCGCTGAATAAGGGTGGCGATGTTACTCTCCATAGTCGAGACTTATGAAGCAATTGTGTTTAGCCGCCCATCAATTACATCTAATCGCGAGCCAATAGATTTAATGTCGGTAAGAATTTCTGCTGAATTAGGCAAAGTCACACTAGCATCAGTGTTAGCTTTAGCAGCTAGCTCACCTGTCGTCTCTGTGTCTTTTTTTCTTGGATCTTTGAGGGCAAGATGGCGTGAAAATGGGAAAATCTTTATCAGCCTGATGGTCTGACATGTTTCAAAGAAAGATCGATATGCCAAATTTGGAAAAACAAAACGACCCTTTTGGAGAAAAACACTAATTTAAAAACTTCAGGAGCGGCACGAAGTTTCAGGCAGCCATCTCCCAACTGGTCACGTGACACCCCCCTCTTCTATCTTTCTTCAACATCTCTTTCTCTTCCTCCATTTCTCTAGCTCAGTGTTTTTCAACCTTTTCTGAGCCACGACACATTTATTACATTAAAAAAATCCTGCAGCACACCACCACTAAAAAAAGTTACTAAATGACATTGTAGCTCAATGCAGCACATATAATGACAATATAATTTCTCAATTTACTCACTTGGTGTGAAACCTGTGCCTGTTTAGATGAACACAAAGCTGATATCCTGGCAGGGATTGAAGAGAGGCACACATGAAGCTCTTCCTCAACTGCTCTCAGTCTCTCTGTTTTTAGTTTTTATAGCGGTCATGCTTGAAAAGCTCAGCTCACACATATGTTGTGGAAAATGGGAGCAATGTTGAAATAGCTCTGTTTGCCAGAATGGGGAACTCTTTAGCAGCAGTCAACCAAAAACTGTCCAAAGACAGATCAGCAAAGCTTAGCTTTAAACTGCGGTCTTGTCTCAGTTCAGTTAGTTCCTCCTGCTCCTGCAAAGTCATGTCCTTTCCCAAAACTGCTGCTGAGCTGTATGGGTCCCTAACCCAGTCAAGGGTTTCAGTGAGCGTTGAGGGGAAATAAAATGACAACTTCTCCTCAAGAATTTTCAAATGTTTGCCTATTACCTCACACAGTGCAGCAGTGTTGACATCTTCTTAGCATTTTTGGGTGAGGGGGAACATGCCAAGGTTGGCACTTTCAAGATGTTGTTGCCAGAGGTGCACCTTTGAATGGAATCCATTTATTTTGTCTGTGCTTGTAAGCAGATTTTCATTCTGGCCTTGCATTCGTGTGTTAAGTTCATTTAAATGCTGAAATATATGTGCCAGGTATGCCAGCTTTGCACACCACTCATCACTGGCAAGCAGTTTTGCATCATCCCGCCTCTCATCACTCAGAAACATTTTAAGTTCGTCCCGCAGCTCATACACATGGGCCAGCACTTTGCCACGCAACAGCCATCGGAACTCTGTATGGAGCAATAAGGTTGTATGCTCTGCTCCCATTTCCTCACATAAAGATGCACATATGCGACTTTTCAGGGGTCTTGACTTTAAAAAGTTTACCATTCGTACGACATTATCCGACACAGGAGCTAGGTCTACTGGTAAAGTCTTTGCAATAAGCGCCTCGCGATGCAAAAAACAGTGCGTAACAATAACAGCTGGGTGTTATTCTCTTTAACTCTGCTAATGAAGCCTTTGGTGTGGGTCCGACCATGGCTGCTGCTCCATCAGTGCAGACACTCTTGGAGTTTTCCCACTGAAGTCCTTTTTGTTTGATATTCTGATGTGACCCGAAACATTTCCTCTCCTGTTGTTTTTTCTGTCAGTGCTTTGCAAAATAGTTTTCTCTGATTGCGTTTCCATCCACAAAACGCACATTAGCCAAGAGTTGAGCGTGTCCACTAATGTCTGTAGACTCATCAAGTTTCAGTACAGATTTCCCGCTGATGCGCATCTTTTCCAAAACAACCTTTTCGATGTCTGCAGACATGTCATCAATACGTCTGGCAATTGTATTGCCTGAGAGAAGGATTTTAGCTAATTCTTTAACTGCATCAGGGCCGAGCATCATTTGGAGATGTCTTAAGCTTGTTTGGGACCATGGCACTATTGCACAGCTTTTCCCCACACACTAAGCATAACGGAACAGGTGCTGCTGGATTCCCGGTGAAAGTAAATCCAAACGAAATATAACTTTTATTGTACTGCCTCGAGCTCATTGTTTTTTCTTTCTTTTGACAACCCGTACTAGGCTCTTCTTCTGGGTTAGACCCAGAACCCAGGACCCAGTTCAGAGTCTAAATTTTTCCTCTTCAAATATTTATCCATCGCTGTTGTAAGTCTTGCCACCACAACCACTCCCACCCATCACTACTTCTTTTGTTTTCAAGGCACCTGGCATCCTTACTGTCAGTCATTATTATTGTGCTACCTACTGCCACTCGCTGGCAAAGATGGGTGTTACTAGAATGACAAATCCAGCGATTTGTTTCGCCGGTGCTTTCGTCCCCTGCCGAGAGGCAAGTAGCTAATGACCATCTGCTACTGCGGGCAAATTAAATGAAACTGGTCAATTTCCTACGGCACACCTGATGATCTGTTGTGGCACACCAGTGTGGTTGAAAATCACTGCTCTAGCTATCTGTCCTTCAACAGCTGGTCATCTTTCTGAATATTTCTCTCTTTCAACAGATGACTCTCCTACATTTCTCTGTCTTTCTCCAACATCTGCCTCTCCTCCTCCATTTGTTTTTCTTCAGCTGTCTGCCCTTCAACAGCTGTCTCTCTACCTCCACTTCCCTTCCTTTCATCAGCTCTCTCATTCTCTGTTTCTGTACCTGTCATCAGTTCTTTGTCCTTCAGCAGCTGTCTCTCTTTATCCATTTTTCTCTTTTTCTTCAGAGTTTCGTACATGTAGAACCGTCTTTTCTCTATTGCTCTCTCTTTCTTTGTTGGTTTGTACATATACAGACGTCCCTCTTTCTCAGTTTTTCTGTCAATTAAAGACTTTCTATTTTTTCTCTATTTCTCTGTTTTTCTTCAAAATTTTATTTTCCTTTTTCACGAAGCACCTCCAGCATTTACAGTATCCAGGTGATGATGGTGGTGGTCTGACGTTGACCCTCGATGCAGTCTGACTACATTCAACAAACCACAGTTAACTATTAATGATGTGCTGTAACATCACTTTTTCTAACATAATCTGATAGAAAAGTCTGTTAGGATTGTTCAATCAAAAAGGAAGAAAAGAAAGAAAAGAATAAGCAGGAATGGTACCTTTTACTTTCTCTTCAGGGTCATCATCAATTTCATCAATCTGGTTCACCTGGGCTTCATTCAGTTCCAAACGGTTTGACCTAAAATCACATTTTAAAATCTAACTTTTCAAATTTTCATTTTCAAATAGTAACATATTAATCACAGTCATTCAAACAGTAAACATTTGGAACAAATATCCCTGTGTCTGACATTTAGTGAAGCCATATTTTGGACACAACAACATCCCCACCTCCCAAAAAATACAAATTAAACAAATAAAAATAAATAAATAAACAATTCAGTGATATTGTACATAGAAAAGAAGACTGTAAAATATTAATATCGTACCTCTGCTGAAGCTGGTCATGTCCTCTGACATCTTTTTGAGGTGGCATAATTCCAACTGATCCCAAAACCTAAAGTTATATTAAAAACACCAAAGAATTTATTTAATGCTTAATTTCTTTATTGAAGTTTTCCATTATTACAACATTAAAAATATAAGTAAAAAGTGACAAAGAGAATGTAACAAAAAGACAAAGAACATTCAGGAGGTTAAGTAAACATTTAGTAACTAGTCAGCATGGATTCAAAAACTAGCCATAAACAGGAGAACTGAAAAATAAAAAAAATTATAATAAGAATAATAGAAAAAAAGAACCTCCCAGCGCACAAAGTACTAGTTACCCCCACCACCCCGCCCACATATTATGAAAAGAATTATTAAACATAAATGAAACCTATGGATCATATGGAATTTTGTAAACCTAAACAGACGATGTAGGAACATACATATTTACACATGCCTCCTACATTCCAGACATACACACATGCAAGTGTGTGTATGTGCAAAATGAAAATGAATACTTAAATAAGTAAATAAAAATAATTATAATAAAAATAAAATAAAAATTAAAGATTAAAGTTTCTCACCCACTGGCCCCTCCACTCATTAGTCTGGAGTGATGATGTACTCTCCTATGTGCTTATAAATATGTAGCCATGTTTGATTAAATGTCTTTAGTGAGCCTGTCCTGAATGCACGCAGTTTTTCTAGCTTAATGCAACTCAACATCTCACAAAGCCACCAATTGTGGGTGGGGGGAGAGGGGCATTACCATTTTAGGAGAATTGCGCGTCTGGCCAAGAGGGTTCAAAAGGCCAGCACTTTGTGCTGTGCTTTGATGGTGAGATTGAGAGTTCAAAGGAAACTCCAAAAATTGCTAGAAATGGATCCAAATCGGCTTCGTGGTTAGCACATTCGCCTCTCAGCACTGAGGTCTTTGGTTCGAGTCCCCATCTGAGCCAAGTTTCCATGTTCTCCCCGTGTCTGCGTGGGTTTCCTCCGGGGACTCCGGTTTCCTCCCACAGTCCAAAAACATGGAGGTCAGGTGAATTGGGTACTCTAAATTGTCTGTGTGTGTGTGTGTGTGTGTGTGTGTGTACACCCAGTGATGGATTGGCGCCCTGTCCTGGGCTTGGTTGAATAGTGTAATGCCCTGCCCTGCGCCCAGTGAGGGGGTAGGGGACTTACCGCGACCCTGATATGGATAATGAATGAATGGATCCAAATCTAAAGTAACTCCCAGTGCCTGACCGAGTGTAATTAAAATATCAGACCAAAAGGCTGATCATTTAGAACATGGCCAGAACATGTGTAAATGATTCGCTGGAGAATGCCCACATCTAGCACAGGCATCGGAGCGACCCGGAAAAATTTTGGCATTAGTGAAATGAAGTCTGTGCAGCACTTTAAATTGTAGCAGCCAGCGTCTGAGACAAATAGAAGATGAGTAAACCATATTCAGGACAAGAGACCACTCTTCATCAGAGAAGGATATTGCCAGGTCGCGCTCCCAGGGTAGTTTAAGGGCATTAGTCGGGCTAGTATCTGAAAAGCTGATAATAGTGTAGATTGTAGAAATCAGTCTCTTTTGAGTTGCATCGGAACCAAAAATGTGATGAATCATGGACTCAGGAGGGCGCTCGGGAAAGTGAGGAAAAAGGCGGCGTACATAAAGTCTGATTTGGAAAAAACGACCGAACAATTTATTTACAGTAATCATTCAGAGTTTTATCACAGCAACCTCTATATATCAGACTCTTACAGTTGTATACAAACGTTTGGATGTCAGTGTCACATTACATGTTGATTCATTTTCTCTGAGAACATCCTCATAAATACAACCCCATACATGTATTTATTTCTTCAAGTATTTTCTCATATTTTTGTCTTTTGACTCACATAAGACTATTTAAAATGAAGTAATGCTAACTTTAACAGTGCTGACATTTTTGTTTTGGAAAATTAATCTCACCCAATCAGATATGAAACTAAACACCTTAATTAAAAACTTTACTAGGGGTGTGCATCTGTCCAATAAATGATGATCCGATATGTATCTCGATTCATGCAGTACGATACCATTCAGAAACGATTTATTTTAAATTGGAAAGATTCGGTTTGATTTGATTGAGTAGGACTTAGATATAATTGGGTTCAGTATAATAGGGTATGAAATAATACAAGTTACTTGTTTAAAATAGATAATTTACATTAATTCAACATCAGTTATTACTAAAAATGTGTTTTTGCTTTCAGACAGATGAATGAAACACTAGAGAACTAGTAAAGTTGTATTTGACATGTGAAGTCAGAAACAGTAAAATACTGTGGTGTTGGGATGTGGTACCGGCGCTCCAATGTTTTAAACAAGTCCCCAAAGCCCTCGTTCTCCACCACACAGTCTGGTCTTAAGTCTTTGACAATGAACCGGGCTACTGAAGCCGTTATTACTTTGGCTGTACCTGAGTTGTGGTCAAGTTTTGGCTGGAAGAATTCCTGTTTTTCTGTGTTTGTCATGCCGTGTCTTTGGGCTAGCGGTGCTAGTGTCCTCATCGCCATTTTCACCATATCGTCTCACCAAATGTTTTCCGTTCATTTAAAGACCGAACTTCTTCCAAACTTTTGATTTTAAGCTCGGCGGAGCGTTGTATACATGTGAGTCAGACATGTTTGTCTTTCAAACGTGACTGTGACGAATATTGCAACAGTTAATGAGAGAGAGAGAGAGAGAGAGAGAGAGCGAGCGAGAGAGTTGCAGTAGCACATCGGCCAGTTCATTTTACAAACAGACCATAGTTTTTCATGTGACGTCACGTTTTGAGTATCTGCCATTTTATGGGTCAAGACAAGGACATTGATAGTGCTTACAGCGTTAGTGTTAGTTTATGACATCTGTTAGTTTGTTAGTTTTTAAGTTCACTTTGTGCGAACTTTATTTATAGAAAATTGGTCTCATGAAGGACAAGGATCCGTACGAGTTGCACAAGCATCATTGGAAAAGAGATGTACTTGAGTGGCCGAACATTGCATATCCGGACATCGTCAACTACCTGGTAAATGGTGAGAGTGCCTACACTCCGAAATATTTAAAAGCTTATGAGTCTCTGGATGCCTATAATCAACTCGTTTGTGGATGGGTGAAGGACATTAGTAGCATAACCTTCGCGGACAAGTGTCTGTTTACTGCAAGGGTAAACTAATGATCTACGGATTATTATGATTATAGAACTGTATAAATTACAGTGGTAAACCCAGGTTTAACTTATGTTTTGACTTTAGATTGTAATTGTATTACCTTATTGACTTAAGTCTAAATAAAGCTCAGTTATTAGGCTAATGAAGTTTCCGTATGCATGAAAATATGCTTGTTTAAGAAATGATGGACATTGCCTTAAATACTTTTACATGATTTATTTTATTTGCAGAGAAGTTTAAATAGCAGGACAGCAGGAGTATGCGGTATTAAAAAGATCTTTAATAATGTTTTTTGTGAAAAAGAATGCATGTCACATCTTTTATTTTGTTAGCGGCGGTAAGCGAGGCTGCTTCCTCTTTCCCCACGTGGTTATTCCTTTTGAGCTGCAGATTGGTTGTCCCCCTCCTTATGTGGCGGCCAATGGCTGGGTGGACTACTCTGAGCTGAGGGCGGGGCTACTGCTTTAAAGACGTGAGGAGAGAAAGCACAAGAGCACCAGAGTGGAGTACACAGAAAGGACAAGAGCACTCAGAGCACCAACAGGTGCACATGTGGTTTTAAATCTCTCTCCTACACGCTACTTCCAGAGCAGCTTTTGTTATACCAGATTGAGAGGACTCAAAGAGACTGGTAACGTTCAGAACCGTGCTGCCTTCGCACTGACTGACATAGACCCCTGCTTGGGAAAGGCCTGCTAGCTTAGCCTGGCTGAGCTAACTTTGTTTGTGTAGCCCAAGAACTTTGTGGCAGCTGAACTTTGCAACAGCAGACTGTTTTGTGTTCTCTTTGTCACCCCTTTTTGTTCCTGCAGGTGGACAGGTTTAGACTGCACACTACATTTCCACACCCACGTAGGATGCCTTCTGTCTAGCCACATTAGCTTAGGGGCAGGTGCCAACCCATGTAAGTTTGGATAGGGAAAGAGTTTCGGAATAGGCAGGGAAAGCAGTTTTCCTTAGTTCTTTTCTTTAGCACTGTCCTTAGTCCACCTGTAGGAGGTCTGTATATTTGTCTGTGTTTAAACCATTAGTAAATGCAACAGGTTAAAAACTACTCCTCTGTCTCTTGGCTCCATCACTCAGTCCACCCACACCCCTGTGTGACTTTTATGTTCGTCCACCTCCACCCCCCTAGAGGTGGGTTGTAACAATATCCAGCACTTTTTCTTCAAGTTGATCCTAGATGATGTAAAGCTACTGACACTTTACAATTTAGTGTCATAATTGCAAAACTAATATATTAAATGAACAGTTTGATATTTAGTTATAATGAGGGTGGTCTTAATGCTCTTCATTTTTGTTAAAATAGGGAATTTACAATAAATTGGATTAAGAATTCTATTTCAAATCCTGATTTTTCCTGGTTATTGAGCCTCAAGTTAATCTCCAAACATTGTGGCAATATTATTTTTTGTGTCTAATTATCAAATGTGTCAAAAGTATTGACTTTCATTACTCAGGTTGAAGTATCAACTTAAGCTTTTTTCTCAAGTAAAAGTACAAAAGTTCTGGTTTCAAAACTACTTAAAGTATAAAAGTAAAAGTAATGTAAGGAAAACAAATGCCAAAACAGGGGCATATAGTGCACTACCCCACCCCCAAAATATTTTTTTTTTCTAAAAGCTGTAATGACTATAATGTATTAAAATGGTAATGTTTAATTTTTTGGGATGTACTGGCTACCTGTTTCAGCTGCATATCTGCCCCTTGAAAATGAAAACATTTTAGTAATGTAAGAGCCATTTTGCACTAAATGTATATTTAATAGCAATTATATTGCAATTTTGTGTTTTATGTTCTTCTCGGTTATTTAGTTTTAGTATTTGGAGTAAATCCTTTATTTTTCTGACAATCGATTGCTTTCCCTGATTGCAAACTTACTCTGTGCTCCATTACTTTTCCCCGAGGAGATCAGGGCAATATTTTAATGTAGCAGGTTTTTTTTACCATAGTCTGTTATGCTAAGCAACATTTTTTATTTATTCCTTTGTTTGTTATCCTGGTAAAAACAATACAAACAGACCTGTGTGAAAAACAAGACAGAATAAACGTGTTTGATGACTACACTTCATCTCTTTCTGTTGCTTTTGGAGGATAATGGATCTGCAGGCACGAGTTAGAAACTTTAAGTTCTGCCTTAAAGCGCTGCATTGCTGTACTGAGCTTACTGGAGAGTGACGAGACACGTGACCTGCAGGTTCCAATAGGGTATCAGAATGGTATTTGTTTATACTTCTCATCCAATCACATTCACTGTTTCTGGATGGTGCAGTGTATCTGAACAGGATGTTTTTGAATGATGACCGAAATGAAATAGAGAAATAACGAGGCTGTTTTTAAAATGTAAGGAGTAGAAAGTACCGATAATTACATGAAAATAAAACGTCTGAAAATAATTACTCAGTAAAGTATAAATAACCAAAATTTCTACTTAAGTATAGTAACAAAGTATTTGTACTTCGTTACTTGACACCTTTGCTAATTATTTACTGTATTTCACCACATGTACTTTTACGAGTTTGTTTCTTCCACCTTTGTGCTAAAACTTTGTTAATTACTTGGCTAGCTAGCTAGTGAAGCAAATTTATACCAATAACAAACAAAATTATTTACATGGAAGGAGTTGAAAAATGCAATAAGAAGCTTAGATAGCACAACATGGACAGATGGGTTTTTTCTTTCACGTGCACCTGTCAAGTGCATTTGATGTTAGCATCACTTACACCCCTCCACCCCCACAGCACTGTTGTTAAAAAGACATTGAAAACACGTCCAGGCTGTTTGTTGAAACTACGATCCATTTTAGTTGAAAGTGAAAGGTGAAAAGACGTCTTTTTCTAGTGGTTTAAAGGACGTTTATGTGAAGACGTGTAAGAAACAGCCAATAAGATTTTTAATGCAATCACTGAGCCATTTTTGATGATTTAATGACCAAATATCAGACAAAATCAATTTGTGCATGGGAAAAATCCTGTTGATTGAGGACGATACCATTTGACAAAAATAGTGTTTTATCAAGATTTAAATTTTTTCTCTTATTTTAAACTATTTTCAGAACATTCATATTGAGAAGTTATTTTGGAAATAAAACTTTGAGTTCTCTACTTTCAGATGCTCAGCAGAAGCTAAGCTACTTCCTGTTAGCCTTTTAGAAAGCATTCTTTCTCTTTAGTTCATCTTGTACTGAAGATACATCATCAATGTTTAGAAAAAACTGCATTGTGTCCCAGAACATGTTTTTTGGACATGCACAGCCAGTGCTGTCAAATCTCTTATTGGGTCCATAGAGCAATGTAAACATTTACATTTGAGCATTTAGCAGATGCTTTTATCCAAAACGACTTACAATTGGGGGTTAGCTGCCTTGCTCAAGGGCACTTCAGTCGTGACCTGCCAGGAGATCACCAACCAGCAACCTTTAGGTCACCAGACCAGATCCTTAACCACTAGGCCACAGCTGCCCCCAATGAAACAAATAGAAAATGGAATTCAGGTAAGTCTACATTTAACAAGCCATGTATCTATATAACAAAGTGGAAGTGTGTGTTTATGCATGGCTGAAACACAAATCAAAACTGTCAGTCTCCCCTGCTGTATATCTGAGGACATTAGAATAAACCTCCTCTCCCAGTGGGAAAAAACCCAGAATGGGTTGCACAATTTCATGGTTTGTGGTGTTGGGTTTACTTTTTCTGGGACATTGAAAGTTGTGTTTGGTGTTGGTGATGTCATCTTTTGGAGGGGGGTAGTCTCTGAAAAGTCGATTGCACATGTAGTTTTGGGATAATGTTCTTTAAAACACTGTCTCCCTGGGCAGCCATGGGATGTAACATCTCAACTTATCCTCCATGACGTCTGACCAGCATGATGTGACCTCACTGACAACAGATTTTGATACTGTATGTGAAACTTCTCAATTATGTCATTGTAGCCCAGGTCACCTATGGGTAACAATGACACTGAAAATGTTGAATAACAGTGAAATAATAATTATAACTTTATTCTGAAATAGCATAAAAATAAGTTAATGGTTAAAAACAGTTCCAAACAGTTGTTTAAATGGAAAAAATACACCTGTTTACATTAATTTATGCGCTAAACAGCCAATCAGTTGTCTCAGAGGGTCTAATGCACAAACTAGCATTGAATAATATTCCTACAAAAGACTTTGACCAATTAACATTGTAGAGGCGTTGACTCCAACTTGTAACAATCAGGCTCTGGAGACACGGAGGCAGGGAAATTTCACACTAAGACGTTTTATTATGGTCTGCACGTGGGCACTTAAAGATGAACAAACTGAGCATCAACCAGGGGAAACATTCAATGAGCGACACGACACTACACACGAGGGAGGGTTATATACACCATATGATTAGACAAGAACGAGCGGCAGGTGGAAAAAATAACTTGACGTGACCAAGGAGTGTGAGACATGACGTGGACACCTGGAAGTAGACGGGGGCCATGTGAGGCCAAGTTTTTTTCTTTTTATTTCAAAAACTGGACTTTTTATTTCTAATGGAAACGTAGGTCATACTCTAGATATTAACCTGTTTTATGGTTTTAATATCAGCAACATTGAACTTGAAGATGCTGTTTTTTCTGACCATAGGCCAGTCATTTTTAACATTTCACTACCCTGTCAGATTTCTGGTTTTAGAGCTCCTAGTTGTCGCTATCGGTCCATAAATCCTGATACAGTGATAGATTTTTCAGAAGCCTATCAAAATGTCCTCTCACTAGGGTGCTTCATGCCTTCATCAAGTAATCCTAGTGCTGAGGACCTAATTACTAGTTTAAATTCCAGATGTTTTTCTATCTTTGATTATGTTGCACATTTTAAAATCAGGCCAATAAAGTTTAGGTCTTAACCCTGGCTAGATGACACCACCCAAAGGCTTACATGGGATTGTTGAATAGCTGAGCGTAAATGGAAAAAAGACAGGCTGCAGGTATCTTTTGAAATTTTAAGAAATAGTTTAGAAGCATTTCAGGAAGCTGCTAAAGTTGCAAGGCAAAACTATTTCGCTGATGTCACATCGAAAAATAGCCACAAACCCAAAGTTTTGTTTTGCACAATTAACTCTGTTCTTAATCTCTTATCTGGTTTTCCCACTGAATCCTCTAAAACATGTGAGGAATTTCAGCAATATATTGGCAAAATTGAGGCTATCAATCAAACATTTCACCATCTGACTATGACTTGCCAGGCAATCCAATGTACTCAGAGTGTCTTAGTCAGTTTGAGCCAATATCTCTGTCATTTTTAAAAGAGGTTTTATTTAAAATGAAGCCTACCACTTATCCCTGTGATACAATTCCTCCACTCCTTCTGAGTAATTTCATGTAACAGGTCTGTGTTTGTAGTCCATAATAAATACTTCCCTTATTTCCAGCATTGTTCCTACAGTTTTTAAACATGCTGTTGTGCAGCTTCTTCTCAAAAAGCACAACCTTAATACTCACATGCTTTGTAACTACAGGCCGATCTCTAAACTTCCTTTTCTGTCTTGGAAAAAGTGTCTCTCAGTTATGGGATCCCCTCACTAAAAATGATATTTTTGAAGTTTTTCAGTCTGGCTTTAAACCACAGAATCTGACTACTAATTTAAACCACTGAATCTGCTCTTATAAAGGTGACAAATGACCTGTTGCTTGCTGTTGACTCAGGAGCTTGTGCCAGTCTGCTATTGTTGGATCTTCGGGCTGCATTTGACACTGTTGATCATAACATTGTCATTGCTTGCCTTGAGCACACTGTAGGTCTGGGTGGAGATGTGCTTGACTGGTTTAAATCTTATCTTTGCCGTCAAACATTTGCAGTCAGTGTTGGAAACTGTATGTTTCCCGTTTCTACCATCAAGTATGGGGTACCTCAAGGGTCAATATTAGGGCCGGCACTGTTTTCTTTGTCTTTTGCCTTTGGGTAGTATCATTAGGAAGTATGATATCCACTTCCACTGTTATGCTGATGATACTCAGCTTTATGTCTCACTTCAACCTACTGAACTGTGCTCACTTAAAGGAGTGTCTGGGTGAGATTAAACTTTGGATGGCAAATACCTTTCTCCAATTGACTGACAATAAATCTGAGCTGTTGCTTTTAGGCCCATCTAAGTCATGTGACTTGTTACAAAAAAATCTCACTGCACTGTCAGAATGTGAAACCCCAGGTCAGGAACCTTGGTGTGATCTTTTACCCTGATTTTAAGTTTGATAAACACATAAATTCTGTTGTTAAAAGCAGTTTCTATCAGCTTAACTTCTATAAGTTAAACAAGGGGTTCTCAACTGGTCTTAACCCGCGACCCACATTTCCTCTTGGTCATTTAGGTACTACCCATTTTTATAGAATACAACCCAAACAAATGTATTTTTGAAAAATAGCCTTGAGATTACAGGGGGACATGACCAGCGGGGCCGGGTGCTGAAACATAAATTAATAGTATGAATTACATGACTATTATTAAACTAACTAATAACTATTATTATTACTACAGTACATTACTTACAAATTATGATTTATATTTTCCTTGTTACTATTAATAGTTATTACTATATTGAGTATTGTTAATAATTAAATTACAAAATGTACATTTGTCATTAAAGATATTAATGTATTATTACATATTATTATTAAATATTTATTTAATAATATAATTTGTATTTATTTAAATATAATATAACTGTTAAAAGCATGTAGCAGGTTCCGGTTTTAGCTATGCAGAAGTGAAGACGCGCCACAAGGAGGCTTCTGCGAATTCAGACTTTTCAATTCATTTAAACATTTATAAAGAGTCCATACTACAAAAAAGCACAGCTCTAAAGCCACCTACCTCTGAACGTTTCGAACAATGGCGACTAAATCGACACATCAACAGTGGAATAAAGGTCAATGATGAACCAATGATGTGACCAATGATGAACCAGTGTTAGCCGAAGATAAGCTAACTTCGTAGTCAGACTCCACAGCTCTTTCAGCAGAATGGGAAAATCTTTGCACGGTTTTGACTGTGGAGCTCACAAAAACCCTCTCCACATTGCTAAATTCAGCCCTGGAGAAGGCTTTGTCTCCAATATCAGCTTCACTTTCCTCCATTCGTAAGTTAGATGATGACGCCTCACTGATATAGAATCTGCACTATCAAGCTATAGCGACAGGATTGTTAGCATGAAGGAATCGTTCTCCCAGCTCCAAACGAGGAATAAACGTTTGGCAGACAAGGTGGACAATCTGGAGAACCGGTCCAGACGCTCCAACATGCGTATCCTTGGCCTACCAGAGGGAGTGGAGGGATTGGATGCAGTGAAATTCATGGCAGACCTATTTCTGGAAACACAGGGACAAGAATGTTTACCAACCCCGCTGGTCCTAGATCAAGCTCACAGGATCGGAAGGGCTGACGGTACACACTCCAAACCCAGAGCAATGATCGTCCGCTTTCACTATTTTCAAGACCAAGAGAAAATACTCCGGAAAAGCAGAGAACTTGCAGGACAGCTTGCTTTTCAAGGTAAGATGATCAGCTTTTTTCCGGATTTCAGTGCCAGCATTGTCCACAGAAGAGCGCTTTTCAAACAAGTAAAATCTCGGATGTACGAAAGAGGGCTGAAGTTTGGAATACAATACCCAGCATGATTGTGGGTACTATTGGACAACACAAGACACTTTTTCGATAGCCCACAAGATGCTCAGGCTTTCAGGATTGAAGTCTCCGGCATGAACAACACAGAGCTGAACTGGTTCACATTAAGGTCACAAACACCTAATCAATCGCTCGCTTTGAACCAGGTCATTCTAAATGTTCGTTTACAGGTAGTAACTCTATACTATTATAACTACTGTTCCAACCCATAATACAGCTGACTTTGGCTGAAAGTACTCAGCTGTTCTAAGGTGTTTGACTTTTGAAATAACCCACTATATGAAGCTAGACAAATTGTATTAATTGTACAGTACAACTGCTGTTTTCAATATTTGTCTGAAAATTCCAGTGATTGAGAGAGCTAATGATTACTACCTCATGTGTCTTAATTTTACTTTTGTCCATTGTCAAATTTGCAAGGAGCCTCTTGTTTACTTTGATTTTTTTTTGTAGTCTTATAACTAATGTTAGGAAACTGGGAACCACACAATGGGGGAGGCCTCTGCAATCTTCCGATAAATTTCATATCATGGAATGTGAAGGGGTTGAATGGACCAATCAAAAGGTCCAAAATCATTATGCATCTAAAGCAGTTGAAATCAGACATTGCTTTCTTACAAGAAACACATTTACGCCCCCAAAGACCAAATCAAACTTAAGATTGGCCAATCCATGAGTCTTTATTTCTCTAATTTTAATAGTAGGGCTCTCTATTCTAATAAACAAAAAAATTAATTTCAAACATACAAAAGTAATTTCTGACCCCAATGGTAGGTATGTCAGTCTCTGGAGTTCTATTCCGTATTCCTGTACTTTTGGTGAATGTGTATGCACCTAATTGGGACGACACTTCTTTTGCAAACAAATTAATATCCTCTATACCTGATATGAACACCCATCTTTTAATACTTGGAGGGGACCTTAATTGTGTTATTGACCCCTCCTTGGACCATTCAAGCCCTAAATCCTTACTACTTCCAAAAATGTCCAGGGTATTCTTGTCATTTTTAGAAAAAATGGTTTGGTTGACCCCTGGAGACACTACAACCCCAAAGGGAAAAGTTTTCTTTTTTCTCTGCAGTTCTTCAGACCTTCTCACGTATAGATTATTTTTTCATAGATCATAAACTTATTACAGCTGTGGATTCGACTGACTATCTGGCAAGAGTTATTTCAGATCCTCTATCTCTTAAAATTAAGTTTCCTCATTTTCAAAAGAACAAATTTAACTGGAAATTGGATCCACTCCTACTTTCGGACAGCACATTTACTAATTATATAACCTCTTCTATAGATGATTTAAGTACAAACAATACAAATGACCTCATATTCACTGCTTTGGGAATCATTAAAAGCTTATCTTCGAGGTCAAATTATTTCATACTCATCACACACCTACAAATGTCGCCACATGGAGTTTGAAAAAATTACAAATTCCATTGAAAACCTAGACAACCAAATTCTTTCCAATCCTGACCCTCACCTAATTAAAAAGAAAACAGAATTATAGTCCAAATTTGATTTGCTATCTACATCCCAAGCAGAAAAAAGACAATCTAAGGGATATTACTTTGAATATGGAGAGAAGGCCAGTCAGTTGCTTCCTCATCAACTAAAACAAAAAAGACCTCTAGATGGATTGACCAAAAATAAGAATAAAATAAAATTAAAATTAAAGTTTCTCACCCGCTGGCCCCTCCACTCATTAGTCTGGAGTGATGATGTACTCTCCTATGTGCTTATAAATATGTAGCCATGTTTGATTAAATGTCTTTAGTCTTGTAGCATACTGTCTTCACATGCTATTTAGATTTACACAGGGGGTATTTCTGATACAACCCCATACATGTATTTATTTCTTCAAGTATTTTCTCATATTTTTGTCTTTTGACTCACATAAGACTATTTAAAATGAAGTAATGCTAACTTTAACAGTATTGACATTTTTGTTTTGGAAAATTAATCTCACACTCAGTCAGATATGAAACTAAACACCTTATCAATTACAATCATACACAAGATAAGATGTAAAATATCCTATGTCAAACCATTAGAGCTTCACATAGGGCCCACCACACACTCTTACCACCAGCAGCCACACAATCCTATTGTTCCAATCCTACAGCTACACCCTATGGTTGCTGTGGCCGTTTACGATCCGATCAGCAACCAGCTACCCTTAATATCTACGGTTACTAGAGCCCATCACATGAGATCCCAAACCACACACTGCATTACTAGCTCTTTACAGGGGTCATCAGGTAGGCACCTTCCCTCGTCAGTGTTTCGCTGAATTAAGCCCACAACACCTCCAGAAGGCTCAACAGTGAAGTCTGTTCACTGTTCGTCCGTCCCAGACCCACCCCCCTCCAAGCTGGCTTTACAGACCTTCCTTACCCTTAACAAACGTAAATCCACACTGGCCTCCCTGGTGACTAAGGCTGTACAGAGCCCCACTGGCACTGTTAATGCATGCTCAGTGCCACCAGTTCCATGTGATCTTTACGTGCTACATCACCAACTACCGAAACAGCTCCTCTACAAAGGAGTAAAGTCCTGAAACAGCTGCTTCTGAGACAGCTGCTTCTTCTGGGCCATCGGGCTGCTGGACAACCAGTAGTGTTGTATTACAGTCCACACCTTATCCACACCCCAATACAGACTCACTGTGCACTTCACTTAAGGATAAGTTAAGAACATCTATACCTGCACAATCACATCTAGAACATCTTCTATCAATATGATCTATAATCTGGAATATCTATAACAATATTCTATCCAATGTATCACCTCCATCTCTGTTTATCTTCAGACTTGCCATAAAATTGCAAAAATGGAAATGTGTTAATCTGTATATAGCATAGCTATTAACTTATTTTACTGTCACAATGTGGATACATTTTGGATGGTGCAACACTAATCTATAATGTGTGCATATTTTGTGTTTTCAAGATTTGCACTCACCTGCACAGCTGTGTACATGTGATGTGACACACAATTTAATCTTATCTGTAAAAAGATTTCTGATGTTTTAAAGTGAGAGTCACAGTCTGACTTTTTTGTCATTTTAATTCCACAACATGTATTTTAAACTGTGTTTCTTGAATTTGGGGGATTATTGGGCCAATACCGGGAGCTGTAGTCTATGCTACCATCTTATGTCCCGGGTCGCCGGAAGTCCTTAAACTATGTTTCATGTCTGGAATCGACTCCATACCTACAAATGCTGAGTAAGGAGTGTCCGTTGTCAGGATTTTTTTTCTTGTTATAGCTTTTAAACACTTTACATGTATGGCTTGATTTCTGCCAAGGGAGCAGCATGCTGACAGCGCTTATAGCTGGATGTACTGAGAAGGATTTATATGCATGATGTGAGTCCTGCCTGTTCTTATGCTACAGTTTATACAGATAATGTTATGCAACACAGTTACTGCAGGTTTAATTGTAGACTGTGTAGATAAATGAGTGTCATATCATGTGTTCTTGCCAAATGAATGATGAATATATGCAGATATGTAATCACTGCTGATATTTCAATGCCA
>BRDA01094093.1:0-34304 GCA_036984385.1 Crenuchus spilurus | reverse complement strand
TATTGACATTTGCCATCTCCACATCATTGCATTCAGTTTTTATTCACAATTTGTTTAGTGTCCCAACTTTTTTGGAATCCGGTTTGTATCTTCATTAAATACCAGAGACTACATTGACATTTTGGACACTTGTTCCATCAGTTGAAAGGATGTTTGGTGGTGATGACTTTATTTTTCAAGATGATGATAATCTTGCCATAGGGCAAAGGATATGAAAACAACCCAGGTCAAGGCGCCAATCCATTGGTAGGCACCAGGGGTGTAAAAAAAAAACCAATATGAATCGGAAGACCGATTTTGACTTAAACGACCCCTGAATTGGTCTATTTGTAAAATGAACTGGCAGATGGCCCGATTACATAGCTGTCAATCGGTTTGGTGTGCTGTCACGATACCTGTCACAGTCACATTTGAAAGACAAACATGTCTAACGCACATATATACAACGCTCTGCCAAGCTTACAATCTAAAGTTTGGAAGAAGTTCGGTCTTTAAATGAAGAGCGGAAAAGATTTGGTCAGACGACATGAGGAAAGTGGCGATGAGGACGCTAAAATAGCACCGCTAGCTCCACAGAAAAACAGGACTTCTTCCAGCCAAAACTCGACCACAACTCGGCTAGAGCCAAAGTAATAACGGCTTCAATAACCCGGCTCATTGTCAGACTTATTGTCATTGTCAGGCTCGTTGTCAAGACTTAAGACCACACTGTGTGGTGGAGAATGACGGCTTTGGGGACTGTCTGAATGCAAGCAAAAACACATTTTTAGTATTAACTTATGTTGAATCAATGTAAAATTATCTATTTAAAAAAAGTAATTTGTATTATTTCCTACCCTACTATATTGAACCGAATTGTATCAAAATCGTACTGAATGGAATCGAATCGAATTGGTTCAATTTAAAATATATAATTTCTGAATCGTATCGTACCGCATGAATCGAGATACATATCGGATCATCATTTATTGGACAGATACACACCCCTAGTAGGCACACACTCAGACAAATATTCACAACAGGGCAGTACTGAGTAACCAGTTCATCTGACCTCCATGTTTTTGTAAACTCCATCCACATGGGTAATCAAACCCAAACTATTAAGAAAGTTGGGACACTTTCAGAATATGCAATAGAAACTGAAATGTGTAACTTGTTTATTCACTTGAAAGATTTTCAGTGTTCTCAAAAAAAAACTTAATTTATAGTTGCAACACACACAAAATATGTTGGGACAGAGGTAACATAAAACTGAAAAGGTACAGGCAACAGTTTTCTGGAAGGTTCTACAGTTTAGCATTTTATCTGGTAAAAGGTGTGGTCATCAATATTTTACATTAAAGGAGCATCCATCAGGCTTAGTTTTTGCAAGTAAAGATGGATCATTGTTCACGACTTCATGCCAAACCTCATGAAAGAATTGTCAAAGATGATGTTTTTCAGTGCAATATTGTAAAGATTAGGTCTTTTATAGGTTGTTGCATGAACTGATTCAGGTTGTCAAGGGAAATCTCAGTAGGTAAAGGCCAAGAATGGAAACTCCATGAGCATCAAGCCCTCAGACTTTATTGTTTGAGAAATCATCATGCTAGGTGATGGACATAAACACACTGGCTCAAAAATGCTTTGGAAAATCATCACTTGACAGTTTGCCTCTTCTTGTATACAGAAAGAAAGGGCAAAAATCCACTTGCAAAACTGCAACCTTTAGTATCTTCAATTGCTAAACAGTTAAAAATTTTTATTAAAAGAAATGATGTGATCTAGTGGTACACATGCCCCTGTCTTAACTTTTTTGAATGTGTTGTAGGCATCAATTTCTGAATTGTTAACACAGATTTTAGAATACACTGAAAATCTTTTTAACAGCCTTTGTTAAATTAAGGTTCAAGTGAATTAACAAATGTGACCACACCAGGGAAGTCATTTGGCAATTTATTGAGGCAATTTATCGTGTCAATATCGTGTCACATTAGTGACAAAACTTGTCCACTTGGTATTGTTGCTGTAAATGAAAGATAACAGTCTCCGATATCTATTGGAGTACATATTTTGATCAAAAACAAAACTTAAATTCACAAAAAAAGAAAACATCTTTGAAAAAAAAGAATGACTTTGACCTGGTTTTCCCTGGCGGGGCCACAAATGATACATTCCAACATTTCAGTTTTTATTAAATTTTTAGAAAGTGTCCGTTTTTTTGGAACTGAGGTTTGTAATTTCCAGATGTCGTTTAAACAATATATTATAGTGTGAAAGACTGACGATGCTTTTTTTATAGAGTGAAAATACTTTCTTTTTACTGGTTTCTCAAATCTGATATGACTGATAAAACTAATGCATGTTCACCAAACTCAACTTGTATTTGTCTCTTCTTAAAACAATACCTCCTTGAATTTCAATACTAAAATGGTTCCAGCTTTCACTGATTTAAAATAAATAAAAAAACTGTTAACACACTAAACAAGGTCTGTTGCAAGAAAAAGTACTTAGATTTCTAAGTTGGTCATTAAATGTGTTCTGATCTTCATCCAAGTCACAACAATAGACAAATACAGTATTCTTAAACTAATACCACACAACAAATTATATGTTTTTACTGAACACAACAAGTAAACATTCACAGTGCAGGGTGGAAAAAATATGTGAACCTTTGGATGTAATAACTGGTTGACCCTCCTTTGGCGCCAATAACCTCAACCAGACATTTCCTGTAGTTACAGATCAGACCTGCACAACAGTCAGGAGGACTTTTGGACCATTCTTCTTCACAACACTGTTTTAGTTCAGCAATATTATTGGGATGTCTGGTGTGAATCACACTCTTGAGGTCATGCCACAGCATCTCAATTGGGTTAAGGTCAGGACTCATATTGGGCCACTCCAGAAGGCATATTTTCTTCTGTTGAAGCCATTCTGTTTTTGATTTACTTCTATGTTTTGGGTCATTGTCCTGTTGCATCACGCATTTTCTGTTGAGCTTCAGTTGGTGGACAGATGGTCTTAAGTTTTCATGCAAAATGTCTTGATAAACGTGGGAATTAATTTTTTTACTGATTACAGCAATCCATCCAGGCCCTGAGGCAACAAAGCAGCCCCAAACCATGATGCTCCCTCCGGCATATTTCACAGTGGGGATGAGGTTTTGACAGATTGAAGATTTTGGTGAAAATGGGAGTCAGCTGGTCGGTGCAGGCTATAATACTGTTGGGCCTGTAGCCTTTGTGTTATTCACTGCCTTAAACACTTTTTTGACATCTCTCACTGTGATGGTGAGAGGACACTGACCTCTGGGAATCAATACACCATTAGCGTCCCTGATGCTGTTAGTGCAGTTAGCACCATTTGCGCCACTGGTAGTGGCTTCAAAACAAGCAAAAATGTGTTCAACTCATTTGCGAGAGAAGTGTCTGCAGTCACCAGTCTCGATAAAGGGCTCTTGTATTCTCTCAGGTTATCTTGAGACTTAAATAACATAAATTAACAGTTCCTCATGTAACTTACTTAATGAATATTATTTTATTATGTATGACAAATATTTTTTTTTTTATATTTTACTGAAAAATAACATTCTTATATTAAATTTGCATTTATGTAATTTATATATATGCAAACTATATATAATAGTTTGTTATTAATTAGAAAATGTTCATGTCAATAGGGAGCATAAAAAGGAGTATCACTGTGCAACTGGGGCCTGTAAATTGTATACATGCAAAATTTCTTCATAGTATTTTTATTGTTTTTATTATAAATAATTAAAAGAACTAATAAAGTGAAACAAAGAAAAACCTAGGCAGACACCACCCTCTAGTCTGACCCTCCTGACCCAATGAAATCTCACTCCAACACAAATATAATAGATGCTAGATTTGTTACCTAATTTAAACACAATGATTAGTTAATACTTTTCACTATTTGGAGACTAAAAATAAGTTCGCTATAAGCAATCTTTGAAAAGTGGTAACAGAATATTTATTGAAGTGTTTTCAAATAGTGTTGTACATCGATTATGCAAGTTGAATTATGCTATTTAGATAAAAATGAAAGGAAAAGGAGACTGCGGTGAGGTAATCTGTTTAATGTAACTCAGTCTGTAAAGAAATCCTACTCTGGCATTCTGATGAGGTATTAATTTAAAAGAAGAGGCAAAAGTACCAGAATAACACAACTTATCTATTTAGAGATGTTTGTCCCCTTTAATTAAATGCACCCTTTAAATAAATATGCTTTTTAGCAGTCTTAAAGATGTGGAAAGTGTAGAGAGAGATTCACAGAAAGGCAGGTTAGCAGGGAAAAGCCCTCTTGCTGGCTGGAGTAAACGTTTGAATCAAAGGTGTCATTCAGGTTGTAAATCTGTCATCATGGAAAAGCATATTACACCTCTCCAGGTTGTGAGCGTATGCTCTCTTATGCTAAAAGTTGTTCTCAAATCTTTTTCTCAGTTTTGTTGTTCTTTCCCATTATAGCATAAAAATAGTCTTTTCCAGTCATTTGCAAAAGCAACCTCAAACATTTTATTCAGGAAGGGTGCATGACATGATGTCTGTTCATTCCAAGAAAATCCAGTTTTTTATCTATGAGTCATTCAAATTCCAGTGTGTAAATATGTTTGAAGGATTTTCTCTCCGTTTGGTCATTATGAGTAGGAAGTGACTTGATGGCACATAATAATAATCAGTTTTTGAAAAGGTTTAAATGACTTTCTTTACTCTCGTTAAAGGGTTGACCTGTGGCCCATGAGGTATTTACAGTGAGGATATTCAGTGGCCTTAAGTGGCCCAGTGGTGAAACAACTGTAACAGATTGTGGTTGAAGTTGACGCAAGACAAGTTCCTTATTTGTCAGAACCCCTCTGAAAACTTGCTACCCTGTTTAAATTCTCGCAAAGGTGCGTGGAAAATAAAACGATGCTTAGAGAAAGGGAAGTATCATGCTGATAGTGGGCTTTTGACCTTTAACAGAGCCTAGCCTGGGGAAAGATGACACTTTATGAAAGATGAAACTAAAGTGTGTCAGTTGGTTTAACAGTGACCAATAACCTCAGTGAAGAAAACCTCTGCATGATGAATAAGTATGAAAGTACTTGCACTTTGATAATTGATCATTACAAATTATATACACTCACACTGACCACTTCATTATTTGCACATATATACTTTCTTAGCATCCTTTCAGTATGTTTTTCAATGGTCAGGACCACTACACAGCAGCTATTATTTAGGTGGAACATCATTTTAGCACTGCAGTGCTAAGACGGTGGTTATGTGTTGTGCTGGCATGAGTGGATCAGACACAGTAGAGCTGCTGAAGATTTTAAATACTTTGTCCACTCACAGTCCATTCTTATTAGGTACACCTGCCTTGTTGATCCACCTTGTACAACCCCAAATACAAACCGGATTCCAAAAAAGTTGGGGCACTAAACAAATTGTGAATAAAAACTGAATGCAATGATGTGGAGATGGCAAATGTCAGGCCTAATTTCGTTAAACAGTAGAATGATGTGCTTTACCAAAAAGCTCTATCTTGGTCTCATCTGTCCACAAGATGTTTTCCCAGAAGGATTTTGGCTTACTTACATACATTTTGGCAAACTGCAGTCTAGCTTTTTTATGTCTCCTGCCTGGGTCTCCTGCCATAGCGTTTCATTTCATTCAAATGTCGACGGATAGTTTGAGCTGACACTGATGCACCCTGCGCCTGCAGGACAGCTTGAATTTCTTTGGAACTTGATTGGGGCTGCTTTTCCACCATCCGGACTATCCTGCGTCGCAACCTTTTATCAATTTTTCTTCTCCGTCCACGTCCAGGGCGATTAGCTACAGTGCTATGGGTTGTAAACTTCTTGATTACGTTGCGCACCGTGGACAAAGGAACATCAAGATCTCTGGAGATGGACTTGTAACCTTGAGATTGTTGATATTTTTCCACAATTTTGGTTCTCAAGTCCTGAGACAGTTCTCTTCTCCTCTTTCTGTTCTCCATGCTTAGTGTGGCACACACAGACACACAATGCAAAGATTGAGTCAACTTCTCTCCTTTTTATCTGGTTTCAGGTGTGATTTTTAAATTGCCCACACCTCTTACTTATCACAGGTGAGTTTGAATGAGCATCACATGCTTGAAACAAAGTTATTTACCCTCAATTTTGAAAAGGTGCCAAAAATTTTGTCCGGCCCATTTTTGGAGCTTTGTGTGAAATTATGTCAAATTTGCCTTTTTTCCCTCAGTTTTCTGTGTTGTTCCAATACACATAAAGGAAATAAACATGTGTATAACAAAACATGTGTAATTGCAATAATTTTCTGGGAGAAATACTTTTTCTGGAAAAAAAGGGTTGCCAACACTTTCGGCCATGACTGTATATGTATTCTGATATCCCCTCACTTCTGTTGTTACCATGTCCCCCAAAATCAAAAATCATTCTAACATAAAGAGATATCACCAGCTCTATTCTTTCCAGTTTTAGACTCTCTCTCAATGTATTGTTATTGACAAATACTTCTGTTGTTAGCTTGTTTTCAAAAGTGTCAGTGATACTGTCAGCCATAGGTTTGGTAAATTTCATCAGCATCAGCAATGATGTTACAAATATTTTTATATTGTAATATTCTCAAATAATTTTATAATATTATAATCCTAGCAATATCCAGTTTAATGATACATTGGAACATCGGTTTTCATCATTTACATACAGAAAACAATGAGAAATGACTCCCAAGGTTGCTCTACATTTATTACCACAAACAATATTTTAAAAAATGTAGAGCAGCTCTGAATAAAGCAGTAGGTATGTCATCAGCATACCAGTAATAATGAAGGCCATTACTTCTAATATATCTAATGGGTAACAAATAAACAGAAGAGGACTAAGTACTAATCCTTGGGGTACACCATGGGGGTAGTGGAAGACTTGTATTTTCCAGCGGTGATGAACGCTAAGGAAAGGTATGATCTAAACCAGTCCAAAGCAGTGTCTGTAATGCCAGTAGAGGAAAGGCTGAACAAGAGTATGTCATGATTAACAGCATTGAATGAGGCACTTAAATCTAGGAGAAGAAGACAGAAAACAAGTACATTGACATTTTTCACATGTGCAGTTTCAATGCTATGATGTGTACAAACTCCAGATTGGACAGGCTCATAAAGATTATTTTCACGGAGGAAGTACTTTAGCTGTAGGACTACCAGTTTTCCATGACTTTACCTAGGAAGGGGAAGATATAAGCTTACAGCTAGAGAAGATTTTTTCAGAATATTAGTATATGGGAATGAAAGTGCATGTAAAGTTAATTCTTTACATGTTAATTTACATTTCAAGTCTTTTCTTGTTTTCTATTGATGAGTGTGGCTTATAGCTCATGAAAATAATTAAATATTTCACATTTGAGGAGATTACTAGTCAAACAATCAACATTTACACAAAAAATGTTTTGAAGTATGTCACTTTACATGTAATGATAATTTACCTTTTTGATTTAAATTATGAACACAAATTGGTGGCTTAGTGGTTAGCACATTTACCTCTCAGTGCTGACATGTTTACTTTTCAGTGCTGGGGTTTTAGGTTTTTGTCACCATCTGGGTGGAGTTTCCATGTTCTTCCCATGTCTGCATGGGTCTTCTTTGGGGTCATGAAGGTCATTTACTCTCAATTGCCCTGGTGTCAATATGTGTGCGTGTGCAAGATGGATTCCCATCCTGTCCTGGCTTTGGCTAAAATAATAGAATGCCCTGCCCTGTGCCTAGTGGAGGGGTATGGACATTCACCCTCACCCTGAGTTGGATTAAGCTGTTAAGATGATAGATGAATGAACCCAAATTAACGTTTTGACAATATTTTAATTTTTGGAGATGCTGGGCACCAGCCCTCTTGAGCCAAACCCCTTTATCAGAACCCCTTTGTGTTCCCATCTTCTTTGAGTCTGTATAGATCTAAATCTGCTTTACTGCTGTCTGAATGCTTTGTGAATACAGATGTCTAGAAGTCTGAAATTAATCACTACGTAATGTGGCACTTCTAAGAAATATCTTTCATTTCCTCTTTTCAGACCTGCTAAGACTTTCTTTCCTCTACAACTCACTCTAAGAATGTTCTGAGCATATCAACATCTATGGTAAGTCATCTCAATTTCAAACATTTATTCCACCTGTTACTTGGATGTATAATTAATGTTGGATTGAAAACAGCTAACCTGTTAGTCTGAAGAATACTAGTTTGCTTTATGTTTAGACATGCCAGCAATGCTGAGGCATGTTTGTAAGATGCAGGCATTACATCAGCATGAGAATAAAAAAGTGGTCAATGTGGTCTAACATGGCCCAGATCTGCTCATCTCTGTAGTACGGTAATGACTCAGTGTCCATGTATAGGTGCCAAACTCATCATAGAGTTGGCTGAAAAAGGTACATCTCACTAGAATACCATCATGAATTAGGTAATGCATTAAAGATGATAAAGGTCCTCTAGAGCAGTGTACACATGGCAGGTGGTCTGAGTGTTATGTGGTTTGCAGACATTCTGCAGCTATTGTGTGACTATCCAGCTTGAAATCCCCAGCTGGAAATCACAGACTTGTGGTATTTTGATGCAAGAGTACAGACACCTGTGTAAAACATGTTGTGCACCTGTCAGCATGTAAGGAGCATGTGGAATTTTGGGGCTATGTCTAACCACATTTCATGATTCTACATAAAAAAAAGAAGAAAGAAAAACATGTTTTTGTCTTTAATGTTGTCACAACATATGCACCACAAAATGACATTTCACACCTGGCCAGGCTGTTTGTTAGTTTTGCTAGATATGCAGTAGATCAGTGCAAATGTTTTTCCCCCTGAATCTGCTTCAGACGTTACGTGAACCCTTTGATCCTTAAGCTAACTGGGTTTTTAGTCAAATATCATTGCAAAATATCTGCCTCAAAAATAGAATTTTGTGAAAAGTTTATTGTTTATTGTTTATTGTTAAATTTACAAATTTTAACTGCCATGTTTTATATTGAATAAATGCAAAGTGACATATTTCAGGCTTCTTTTTTTCTTTTTTAAAATATTTCATTTAAATTACTATTCAAACAGCATCAACATTAAAACAAACAGGGTTGAAATATATCACTTGATGTGTAATGAAAGCAACCACATTACCTGTCTTAATTGAATCTGTATGTGTGCTTGTGTATTGTAAGTTCTATAATTTTAGGCACATTGTCTATATTATTGTCCCTGTCAGATTGTGTATTGTCTGTATACGATGTACAGTATATTGTTTACTGTATATTGTGTATTGTACATAATATACAGTAAACTATGTATCATTTTCAAAATGTTTAATAAATAAACATCTGAAAGTGTGGCATACATTTGTATACAGCCAAATAAAATCCAGTGTGACCAACTCCAGAAATCTGGCCTTTATGGAAGAGTGGCAAGAGGGAAAGCAAGCCATAAGATATCCCATTTGCAGTTTGCCAGAAGCCATGCAGGGGATACAGCAGATATGTGGCAGAAGGTGCTTTGGTCAGATGAGACCAAAGTTGAACTTTTTGGCCTAAATGCATACCACTACATGATGTGGAAATCTAACACTGCACATCACCATCCCAACTGTAAAACATGGTGGTGGCAGCATCATGCTGTGTGGATGCTTTTCTTCAACAGGGACAGGGAAGCTGGTCAGAGTGGATGAATGAATGATGAATGGATGAAGCAGTCCTGGAGGAAAACCTGTTAGAGGCTGCAGAAGACTTGAGACTGGGGCAGAGGTTCACCTTCCAGCAGGACAATGACCCTAAACATACAGCCAGAGCTACAATATAATTATTTTGATCAAAGCATTTTATGTGTTAGAATGGTCCAGTCAAAATCCAGACCTAAATCTCATGGAGAATCTGTGGCAATACTTCTAAAATGATGTTCATATACGCTCTCCATCCAATCTGGCTGAGCCAGAGCTATTTTGCAAAGAAGAATGGGCAAAACTTTTTAGCCTGTAGACTTTCCCCAAAAGACATGCAGCTATAATTTCAGCAAAGTCTTAACTAAGGGGAGCTGAATAGATGTATACCACACTTTTCATACTTAATACATACATAAAATTCCAAGATAATAAGACAATACATTTAGGTTTGTGGGTGTAATATGAAAAAATGTTCAAGGGATGTGAATACTTTTGCAAGGCATTGTAAATCTTTTTCTAATTCTGATGGATATAAAATATATGCCATTTTACCATTTTAAACTAAATTCTGAACACAAATTTAATTTTTTCGTATTTTTTAAATATTTGGAGATGTAATAGTAGATGAGAAAAGTCCCAGGCCATGTATTCTTTTTAGAAGATCTAATTTGTTACCCTCCCGCTGCTGCTGGTTTCCTTGCCATGCCTCTGTCCTGTCACTTGCTGTGTCTGTTTACATTTCTCCATGTGCCTGTCGCCTTGTGCTTGTGTTTACATTCGTCCATGTGTCTTGTCCACATCATGGCTCCACCCCCAGCCATGTCATTGTAGCACCTGTGTCTCAACTGCTCACAGCCCTGCCTCTTAATCAAGTGTTGATCAGTGTTTGCTATTTAGTTTCTGAGCCCCTTGTCCATCGTTATACATCTTCCATCATTGTATAAGTGAACCCTGTATATGTTTACACAGTGTGTTTGTCATCACAGCCACGGCCTGCTTTTTGTTTAGTCTCGTTATCTGTGTCCACCAAAGTATCTGTCTTCTGCTCACCTCAAAGCTGACACAGAGCTAGTCATGATATAATTTGATATACACTGCTCAAAAAAATAAAGGGAACGCTTAAACAACACAATGTAACTTCAAGCCAACCACACTTCTGTGAAACCAACCTGTCCAGTTAGGAAGCAACACTGACTGTGAATCAATTTTACCTGCTGTTGTGCAAATGGAACAGACAACAGGTAGAAATGAGAGGTAATTAACAAGACAACCCCTATACAGGAGTGGTTCTGCAGGTGGTGACCATAGACCTTTTCTGTGTTCTCATCCTTTCTGGCTGATGTTTTGGTCACTTTTGCATTTTGTCAGTTTTCTCACCATAGAGGTAGCATGAGGTGATGTCTACAACCCACAGAAGTTGCTCAGGTAGTGCAACTCATCCAGGATGGCACATCAGTGCGAGCTGTGGCAAGAAGGTTTGCTGTGTCTGTCAGCACAGTGTCCAGAGCATGGAGCAGATACCAGGAGACAGGCCAGTACACCAGGAGACATGGAGGGAGCTGTTGGAGGGCAACAACCCAGCAGCAGGACCACTACCTCCTCCTCTGTGCAAGGAGTAACAGGAGGAGCAGAGCCAGAGCCCTGCAAAATGACCTCCAGCAGCCACTAATATCCATGTTTCTGCTCAAACTGTCAGAAACAGACTCCATGAGGGTGGTATGAGGTTTTGAGTATGTTTCCAAATCCAGACCTCCAAGGGGTAATAATTTTGATTTACATTGATCATTTTTGTTATTTTGTTCTCAACACATTCCACTATGTAATAAATAAAGATTTTCAACTGGAATATTTTATTAATTGAGATCTAGGATGTGTTATTTTAGTGTTCCCTTTATTTTCTTGAGCAGTGTATACTTGCTAACAGAATTGAGTTATTTGATTTACAGTGTTAGCTTTGCATTTGGTTTTTTGGCATTTGCATGTATGTTATCGGCAATGTGTAAAAACCGGCATTCTATAGAATACCTAAGCAAAGTATACAATCCCTGTCGTTGTCAGGCAAGGTATGAAATACTTCATATTTCATACATTTCCTAGTCATTCTATAGAACACCTAAATGACAAACAGGCAGAGTGTAGAATAACTGTGGTAATTCTAGAGCTAATACATGCAGAAAGACGCCAAAACTCTCGAAAGGGGACGAGTGCATTTATCAAACCCCGAAGCCCACCCCCTTTCGATGGCAGCGTATAGGGCTTCCATGGTCCCTACGAGCAACGGGGAATCAGTGTTCGATTCCGGAGAGGGAGCCCTCTTCTTTCATTTTTTGACTGTTTGTTACTAAAGACTTTTCCAATCTGGGCATTTCACACTTGGCCTGAGCAGTTCTTGTCATTCTTTATAATGCCTAGGCATTTTATGTAATGCCTAGGAAAAGTATAGAACAACACAGATATTTCATACCTTGCCTGACAACGACAGGGATTGTATACATTGCCTAGGTATTCTATAGAATGCCTGGTTTTCATACATTACCGGTAACATATATATATATATATATATATATAATTTGGTTCTACTAATAATTAATAACTCCACTAATCTCATCTTGATTTGGCTCACTTGGTAGCCCAGTAGGAAGGGTAACTAAATTAAGCACTCAGGTAAAGTACAGGTCATTTTGCAGTGGAAATGACAACTCAAAGTGTGATTACGGATTTGTAGCCATGTCTTTCCATGCTGTACTGCCCAGTGGAAACCGTTAACTGTTTCCTGACTTAAGAAAACTAGAATTGAGTCATATGAACGTAATGCAAATGGCATAAATTTGATTCTAAGAGGTAAGGGGTTTTCATGGTAATCACTCATCCATTCAGTTTCAATGAGAGGTAGGTGGAAGTGGCACAGCAATGCACATGGAGTAGTGAGTTTGACCTTTAAGAAACTATTGTGCACATTTCTGAGAGGACTACTCACCTGCCCTCTTCAAGAGTTGACACCTGTTCAACTTTTGTGGTTGCAACACAAGGATTGCACTGGCATTAGCCAATTTAAATTGTAATTTTTTATGAGAATGAGAGATTGACACCTCCTGCCAGTTCAAAAAAGAATATCATGAAAGAGCTCATTGTTCATTATTTAATTTTAAGACATAAACTGGTCATGTATTATATTCATTACATATAAAGTGACATTTCAAGCCTTTTTGTATTTATGTGATCAGTTTGGCTTATAGCTCAAATATATGATTGTTTACCTTTTTCAACAAAATTATGAACACAAATGAACACTTTTATGATATTAACATTTTTTTTTTTAGAAATGCACTAGTAATTTCTGTTGTTTTCATGATTCACCTCTTGAGAAGCCAGAGATTGAAAGCACCTGCTTGGTTTTGCAGATTTTAAATTAGCTCCTCTGACTGAGGGACCATCTGTCAGATATTAAAGAACTAATAAATGCTTTTTATTAGCCAACTCATTATCTACCATATACATCCAAAATCAATTTATCTTCAGATTTGCTGAGTAAGATTTTAGTCCAGGTAATAAACCACCTCATCCCAGTGATCATGTATGGAGGCTTATAAACCATTGCAGAGAATACTGTGCAGTGCTGAGGGCCCTCTAGCTGACATTTGGCATTGGGTATGGTTATCTTAAAGAAAGTTCTCCACAAAGAACCTTGCTGTATGTCTACAGTTTTCCTTAAGATTGTGTGGACAGGTCAGAAGGCCACTGGAACAGTTTTTTGGATGGATGAGACCAAAATAAATCTTTTGGTTTAAATTAAGTGTTATGAGTGGAGAAAGGAAATATAAACCTCATCCCTTCTGTGAAACGTGGTGGTAGTATCATGATACCATGACAGTACCAACAGAGTTCTTTTGTATTGAAGAATGGGCTAAAATTCCTCAAAGGCAATGTGCAGGACTGATCAATAATGATCAGAAATGTTTAGTAGTAGTTTAGGGGGTCAGATACTGGAAGTAAAGGTTCACATACTTTTGCTACTTACAAATATTTAATATTAGATCATTTTCATCAGTAAATAAAATACTTTTTGCCAATTTTCTCCCCTTCCCAATGTAGTAGTAGCCAATTAAACCCATCCCATCTGCTAGTGGGCTCTCTCCATCACTTTGTGCTGTCCCTGACTCTAGGAGGGTGAAGACAAGCACAAGCCTCCTCCTCTGAGTGTGATGTGGCCACCGACTCTTTTTTAACTAACGCTTGATACACCGTCAATGGGGAGCCAACACGCTTGGAGGAAAGCGCAGGATTCCCAGCTCTGAGTGGACCAATCAATAGACATCTGAGCCAGCGGCCATTGCAATGTAAAAGTGATAGGAAGAGAGAGTGCCATCTACCCACCCAGAGAGAGCACTGCCAATTTTTGCTTCTCTTGAATCTACTTTTAGGATCTACGTTCAATCTGATGAAGTTTTAAATCAAATGTATACACAAATCTAAAAAATTCACAAACTTTCTTGGGTTCCCAAACTTTCAAGCACCACTGTGGTATGTATAGATGTAGTAAAACCTAAGCAGTGGTTTGCCATATTGGATTTATGTTGGGCATTGTGGAAGATTTTTGATCCACAGGCCAATGGAACATCTACCAGCATCTACATACAGCTGTCTTTATGTTCCCTGGCCCCATTCTGTTTCAGAACCTCAAATGTGACAAAAATACATTACCTATAACATCAAGAAATAAGCAAAATCCTTCAAACCACGTGTCTTGCTGCCGTATCTTCACAGGCAACAATGTGCTCTTTAGCTGTAGTCTGTTATCAAGATCTTTATGAGTGTAGCATAAGGAACAGAACTGAGAAACACCTGAGAAAGATCCTTATCAGCTTCTGTACAATGCAAAACAGATCAGTACGCCACTTAAAAAAAACATCTTTTCATGCATAGAAGTCCCTGTAAAGCTAACGTCTCTAATAACTAACCTCTCACTCTAACTCTCACTCAGGTTTTCACGTTTTGACATGTTTTATCTGTATAGTCAATACTACACAGATTCTGCAAAAAAATGTTTCATTTTTAAGTATTTAATGCATTGCCAACAACACATTACCTGTGCATTTGGTAGTAATTAATTTTGTGGAAGTAAAATTACACTTCAATCCACCAGATGGCAGTATGTGTTGGGTGATGGGTTAGGTGACAATTCTGTTTTATGAGCATTATTTTCTGAACATCTGTGAGTCTGGTTGACATTCTACTTGAGGACCTCCAATAGCTACCCAACTAGACTATGGCACTGAGAGTTTGCCTGAAGTGAGGAGCAGCTGTTTAGAAGTGGGGGATTTGGGGTTCTTACTCCCCTTGAGCCTCCTATCACCCTCAAACGTGATAACCTTGTTATGCTGCAAGTGAACAGTGTGAATGCTAGAGCTTGCTTGTCTGGCCATTCATATACATATGAAGTGGAGCAGCAGGTCTGAAGTGAAAATCTTACAAAATAAAACAAAGCTTTTACATTTACAGCATTTGGCAGACATTCTTATCCAGAGCAAAGTACAACAGTGCTTTGATTCCAATAAGAATAATCTCTAAAGACAATTATGATTTATACTTTATTAATAATTTCTAGTTACTGTTAATAATATACTAATAATAACTATTAAATGTTATTATGAATAATAAAATAATAAAAATGAATATTAATCATTAATAAAATATTAATACATTATTACATATTATTTATAAATAATAAACTGTTAAAAGCATGTAGCATAAAATTATCACCAAATCCTTTTCAGTCAACTTCACTTCAGCTCATTATCACTAATGTTACACTTATGTTTGGACTCTATGATCAATAGATCTTATTTACACAGAATTAAACCTCATTTTTTAGTAAAAATAAGCAGAAATTCTGAATTATTTTGATAATAGTTACACTTAGACATGTAAATAGATGGCTTATCACAGACTGGTAAACACACGCACACAGACACACACTCAAATGTAAATATTAATGAATTTTAAAATGAAACCGCAGATATTAAAATACGTCTAGCTGACGTGACACAGGCAGAACAACACGTTAATAACTTATAGGTGAAAATGAACTGCCGGCCAAATTGCAGTCCAGACTCCATTTGAGGGAGTGACAACGGTGACGGCTAATCACACGTTAGCAAGAAACGGCAGAGCCAATCGATGAGCTTGTGGCAGCCTAAAGGGAAACCGGCTTGTAGTTCAGCTGGTTCTCCATTTAATATAGCGTAACATCTCACTTGGAATAGGGGGAGGGCGAGACAAGTTTGTGAATGAAAGGCTTCTTGAGTACAACAAAATCCCAGACGTTCATGAAATTCCTCCCTTACATGTTTTTTAAATCTCAAAAAGAGGACATCTGGTCACCCTAGGTTAGAGTCCAAACAACTCTTAGTACAGACACTGTTAGAGCAACCATTACTACTACCCTAGAATGAATGAAAGATACACAATTAAGCACAATATAAGAGCATAACGCATTACAAGAGATTTAATAATATGTTTATAATATGAATGTTTTTTTGCTTTTTGTCCCGTGAAAAAACTGTCTAGAGACCAAACCAAATAAACAACAAAACTCTGGTCTCCAGACTGCAGTCTCTCAGAACGGCAGCCCACAAGCGTCCTTATTTCCAGGGAATTTCTGCATAAAAATACCTTAGCAGTGACTTCTTCCTGAGATGTATCTGTTGTATGTGACTGTTATTTTCAGACTAAGTCTATTGATATGAGGGATCCCATATTTTTAGTTTGCTTGAATTAAATTTTGATACTTAATATACACCAGTGTATTATATATTATAAAATATAGCCACTTCAATAGGTACACATTTACACTCATTGTCCATTTTCACTCCACTGACCATAAATGTGCACGTTGTAGTTCTACAGATTGTAGTCATCTGTTTCTCTGTATACTTTGTTAGCATCCTTTAACCCTGTTCTTCAGTGATCAGGACCTCCACAGAGAAGGTATTATTTGGGTGGTGGATCATCCTCAGCACTGCAGTGATGCTGATGTGGTGGTGGTGTGTTAGAGTGTGTTGTGCTGGTCTGAGTGGTTCAGACGCCCTCTACTGTGACACACCTACCTTGTTGGTCCACCTTGTAGGTGTAAAGTCAGAGACAGCAGCTCGTCTGCTGCTGCAGTTTGTGTTGGTTATTTAGTCCTTCATTGGTGGTCAGAATTTGGTTGGTGCACTGTTTCCACTTCATTGAAGAACAGGGTGAAAGGTGAAAGTATACAAAGAAACAGATGGACTACTGTCTGTAATTGTAAAACTACAAAGTGCACCTATATGCTCAGTGGAGCTAAAATGTATAATGAGTGTCGATACAAGGGATGTGTACCTAATGAAGTGGCCAGTCAGTATTTTGTGTGGTGGAATTTTTTTTTGCAGAAACATACTCAGTGCAAAGAAAAGTTCTGAAACACCTGAAACTCTTCCTCCCTTCTAGGTAATTTTTTTGCATTTCTCTCTACCTACTGGTTCCCTTTTCAAAGTTTCCAACACTTAAAGTTTCAAGTGTATGTAAATTTCGATGAAATATGATGTATATTGTTGTATTTACAGAAAAAAACAAAAAGCACATGAATTATATATATATAAATGTCATCATGTGTAAGGTTCCTATACTTAAAATAAATTTGACATTGTGTGTGTTTTGTGATTCTTTTACCATTAACCATGTTGTGAACATCATTTTGAAGAATGATGCTTCGTTTCTTCTAAATAAGTGACTCTGAATGACAAGATAACATGTAAGAAACTGCTCTTCGGTGGAGTGTTTACTAATGTATCACCAATAATTAGAATATTGTGAATGTGTTTGATTTACTTCAAACAGGTATTTTATTTTCATCTACTTTACTTTCATCAATTGACACATTTCAAGCTTTTTTTTATATACAGTGGTAACCCTACTTACGAGTTTAATCCGTGCAGGAGCCGAGCTCGTTAGGTGGTTTGCTCGTTAGCTGGATGCATTTTCCCCATAAGAATACATGTAAAACTGATTAATCCGTCTCAGCCGGCCAATATACAGTATACTTTAATATGCTAAATAATGTGTTTATATGGTTTTTTAAAACATAAACGAGACGATGACGGTGCTTGTGTAGACTGGCGGCTAAGGAGGACAGGAGGACGGGCGTACGTGTATGGCATGGTTACACTTATCATATGAAAAGTAAAAGTAAAATGTATCTAACTTTCTTGTTCACTACCTTTTGCTACCTTAGCGTCGCTTTCACTAGCACTTTCACTTTCACTGGACACCGGTCAAAGGTAATGACTGACCTCTTCTTCTACTCTAGCATCTAGGGGATGCTACGACCGCCACGCCCCTAGCAGTTGGCATACTTGAACTAATTTACGCTACTCGTTACTTGGAATTTTACTCGTTACCTGGAACAAAAATATTCCGAGATCTCGACTCTTTACCTGGAATACTCGTTAGTAGGGATGCTCGTAAGTAGGGTTACCATTGTAATGTTGATACTGTTTGAATAGTAATTTACTCCTCAAACTCTAAATGAAATATTCTAATAATTTAAGACTGATTCTGATTTTTGTGAGCTTTCAACAGCAAAACACAAATATTTGAAATGTCACTTTAAATGTAATAAATATAAACTGTTTACCTTTTTTTTTTAATAACATTTTGAACAATGACCTTTTTCACTGTATGTATTCAAAACATGTCACCAAATTCATATTTATCATCTCTCATGTCTCAATCCAAAGCATATACACCACAGTCTAAAGACTGAGAAAGAATCACTAGATGGCACCACAGACCTTCAGTCTGTACCATTAGCTGTTAACACTATAATGGATTGCAGACAGGAGCTCTTTAACTGTAGCTCTTATACCTTGTTGTTAATTGGGTTTGATGTCTAATCACTCAGTGAACACCACTGATCATAAGCTATAATCTAGTTTGTAGATGAGATGGGCTCCCAAAAAGCAACGTAAATCACCTAAAGTTCTGCAGGAGACTCTGTTCAACAGCTTGACAGTTTCATATTTTATAGGTTTTGCTTCTTCTTTTTCCACTTTAAAGTCATACAGATAGCAATCAGCTGACCTACCTTGCGAAAGAAACCTCCTATTAACCTAACTTGAGAAAATAACTTCCTTTTTGTGGAAAAAAACATTTGCATTGAGACTTCTTTAAGGTTCCTACATAGTAATTTTCAGTCAAATGACCATTACGTAGGCCGTCATTGTTTTCTAAATGTCAAAGCAGGAAACATTCACAATATGTCCAAATGTTTGTGGACGACCATTCTAATGAATGCATTTGGCTACTTTAAGTTGCACTCATTGCTGACACAGATGTACAAGTGCACACAGTCTGTCTAGTCCCTGTAGAGAAGTACTGCCAATAGAATAGGATTGCCAATAGAATAGGCACCATAATGCTGTATGTGCAGTAGAAGGGTATAAAGACACAATGCAAAAACAGCACTACTTGAAATAAGCTAAATATTCCTAAATGAGATAATTTTTTCTTGTTTTGAGAAAAACATCTGCCAATGGGGTAAGCAAAAGTTGCTTGGCTAGAACTAGCAAATGAATCTAACTCATACACAGTAAATCTGCCAGTGTTAAATCAACACTATTAGAGTTGAATAAACACTGCGGGTTTCAAAATGGAACACTCTCAGTGTTAATTTAACTCTAATAGTGTTGATTTAACAATGGCAGATTTACTGTGTATGTGTTTTTAAATTTAATTAAACTGTCAAGAATTAAAGAAAATTGTGCTTCTTACAAGCAAAAATAGCTTTTCTTAAGAAATATTTTTTAAGCGAGTGTTACAAACTCTTAATTTGGAGTCATTAAATACATTTCTTAAATTGAGAATTAGTTTAAGTGGCCTTATTCTTTAAACAAAAAAAATATTCTGGAATTTCAACCAAATCATAGTCATACCCTTTTACTGGTAAATAAAGCTCAAGATAAGCTGAAATATTTTATTAAGAAAAAAGTTAGACATATGTTCTTAGAACAAGCTTAATTTTTTTGCGCAAAACTTGCTTGTTAAGAATATTTTTTTAGACAAAAATAAGAAAAAATGTCCATAAACAAGTGTTTTTTTTAACTTTCTTAGAAAACGTTTTTTGCAGTGCACTGAGCTGTGGAGCAGTGCAGCTGTGTTCTCTGAAATGATGGTGCTCCATCCAGTACTTTTGGGATGAGTTAGGGATGAAGTGGTTTGGTGATCATCCAAAATCCTGATGCTGTTGTAGCTGAATACAATTAAATCCTTGCATCAATTCTCCAAAATCTAGTAGAGAGCCTTCCCTGTACAGAAGAGAATTATTCCAATAAACACATGATATACACATTTTAATATCCAGTGAAGGATTTTAATGAAACATTGAATAAGCAAGTATCTCACTTTTGTTCACACCAAGTGTATCTTTAACATAATGTTACAGAAAAGCTTCCAACTTTAAGCATTAAATCAGATCTATTCATGTTTAGTCACTCTTTACTTTTGTGCACATCCTGCCATTCCAACTGTTTCATCCTTCCAATCTTAAAACCAATGAATCTTAATGTGAGATTTTTTAAACATGACACATGGAAACATATTTTAATCCATTGTTCAAAACTTTTAATTGGTGAGAAATTCAATCTGTTGTAAGATAATGACACCAAGCAAACTGCTAAGAAGAACAAATTACTGGTTATCAAAGCAATTGATTGGCCCATCTCAGAGTCCAGATCAACAATGCGGGGATATGTTTGGAATTAGCATGAACTTCAATACATAAATACAGAAACATTTCAAGCCTATTTTGGTTTAGTGTCAATACTGTTTGAGCTATAAGCCAAACTGATCAACAGCAAAACAAAAAAGATGATTTAAATAATCAAAAACACATTTTTATGATATTCTAATTTTTGATGTAGCGTTATTTATACATATATAGAGCATCAACTCTATTCCAACATCTAATACATTGTCATTACACTGTCATTGTCATTGATACATTGTCCCCAGTTCTGATGCATCAGCTGGCAGACACCTGAGCAAGCTGACGTTGCATGGTAGTAGTGATGGGGAGAGAGTGCCATCTAGAACACTGCCAATTTTGCTCTCTCAGACCCTGACTGTTGATGGCAAGCCGCAACACTGGGATTCAAGCTTGAGATCCTCTTACCATAGTGTCATCACCTTAATCTAGATTAATATGTTTATATTTTATGTTGTTTATTTGACCTTTTCTCTTACTTTGTGAAAAGAAAAACTTTGAGAATGTGGGAAAATGTAGGGAAACTGGGTATATGATGTGTTTAATACATTAACAGTCATGGGTATCCTGACACCTTTTCCTAGCACTTTGGCCTTCATTGGAAGTTTTGCTCACATTCTCTTCTTCACATTAATTCCCACTGAGGTATTTGCATCAGATATCCTGGTGTTACTTGTGGAGAGAACCTTCCCCACTGCCATTCTTTGGGAGGTGTATGAGATGCTTGATGTAAACAGACTAGGACTGTTTGATCTTCAGGCAGAAGGATCTGCAGAAACAAACACCAGAAGGTCTTCTCATGGACTTCTTGGCTGGTGGCCACCAAGCAAGGTGGCTGTCAAAGTTTTTTATTCTTTCAGCCTTTTATCAGCTCTGTCTTGTGATGTTTCTTGTGTCAGGATGGGAATGACATGATCCTGTGCTTGTGTTCCATTCACAAGTAAGCCATGTTGATTCAACAGTTGGTAATGATAATTTTTGTACATTAATTGCCATGTAAGGCAGGAAAATCTAGAACTTTCCGTCCATTGATGCTGTCACAGAAACAACACCCACAACTGAGATTTCTGCTGAAATACTTTTATTAGCCAATAAATAAATAGTAACAAACAATGCATTGAATTAAGTACAACTGTGGTATAGTGGGTCTCATTATGAGACATGACAAATTCATTCTTGAAGATACTTCAATTACCGCATTACAGTCATGTTTTTTTTTTTTTTTTTTTGCTGTTTTTGTTATAAAACATAAAAGCAAACATCAACAGGCAAAAATTTCATTATTTTGCCTTTTATGATGAGCTATAGCAGCATCAACAAATACATCAGGTCTAGTAAATTCCAATTTAAAAAACAGCATTACATGTACATGACACTCACTATTGAATATTTAACACAATGTATTACAACTACATACATTTCTATGCATAATAAATACATTTGTAGACAGTATTATTTGGATATTTTGAAAATATGAAAAAGCAAGTAAGAAAAGAAGACAAAGAATAAATAGACAATAAATAAGAGTTGGTCCAGAGGCCTTTAGTCTCCATCAGAGCTTCATGAGGTAGTGTCGTCCACACATTCGTAAGTCGTCATTGTCATCAGGTTTGTTTTTATTGAAGCTGAATGAAAGACTGAAATAGAGATTTACAGTGTTACTCACTTGTTTATTAATTTCTTAGATACTTTGACATTTTGCCTTGATTAGGCAGATTTTCCCCCCTCCCTTCAGGAAAATTTTGATCCTAGCATCCTAGGATCATTAAGTGTCTATTTGGAGTACACCTGATGCAGGTGATTTTTCTAGCTGCTCATAATTTTTGTATGTGAGAGCTTAAATTATTCTCCTACTTATTTAGCTAACTTACTGATGAAAAACCAATAGATCAATTAGCTGTTTTTCGTTTTAAGATTGGAAAGAGTGAATGAATGTGTATGTATGAAATTTTGTAATAAAAGTAACAAAGCCGTGAGCAAAACAGCCCTTCAAAAACACTCTTAGGAATGTTTTTTTTTCTTTTCTAAATTATGCTGTTGTGGTCTAAGAAAGAAAATGCCCAAACAGAGATCAGTGACTAAAAAGCAAAGCCCTCACCTTTTGTAAGAGGGTGAGTAAGTTCTTCAGAAACTCTTGGCTGTTGACCTTTGGGTAGGAATCACAGAACTGGCACTTGGCCGTCTGAAATGGAATGTCAAGCAGAGAAAGATGAGCATCAGCATCAAGATACACATGATCTGAAATCAGAAATCGATCTCTTTCATTGTTGATACTCACTTCTTTCTGTTCCTGAGTGCACCTGTCAACACTCGACACCTACAACAAAAACATGCACAAAATAAATGACACTGTTTCCTTTTCCAAATGAGCTGTATTTAGGAAAATTGTAGACTTTTAGTCAATCGTCTGTATAGTATTATTATCGTCAAAACAAATCCTACTTACAATGATGTTCTTTTGCAGATTCTTGAGTATTTTTTTCTGCAAATCCTTATAGATAGTGGGAATGTTAACCAGCTGGTTGCGGAAACATTCCAGAGCAGACCTAGAGCAGCACTCCTAAACACAGAAACAGAGGAACGTATTCAGTTATTTAATTCAATCTCAGTTAACCATTTAAATTTCGATTCTAGAGTTATGTCACAGGCACGACCAGTTCAACACATCAAACAAACATGACTACAAGATAAATACTGATTAACTGACAAGATATGTCTGTGATAGTAATTGCGAACTGTAAAAAGAGAGATGTTAAGATATTTTCCTTCTCTGTCAGTTCTGAGAAAAACAATGTTATAGTCATATTTATTCTGAATTCCCCTTCCTGAGCTCAATTCACAGAACTGACAGGGAAACATCAGAATTTCCACATGAAACTAAATGTCTTTTCACAATGTTCCATTATAAACACACACAGGCATTCACAAAAGCAATCATATACTCCGTTAAAGATGGCATGAGAGCTTTGGAGAGGCAGAGAAAACAGAATGCGACCATTCCAGCAGCCCACAGATGTGAATTACTCATCAAATTTCTCCTAAACTAGACACACGTTCTCCAAACTCTCGCATAACTGACTGTCTCAGTTTGACTCTCAAAACAAGAAATGAGAAAACTAAAGGCATTAAAAGCCTCAAACAAAAGAGATAATCTCTTATCTATTCCAGTGCTGAATATTTTAAGAACTGCAATCAAAGGCTGAGTCATTGCATCCTGTTAACTGCTTGCATAAGTGAATTAAACAGTAACGGTATTAAATCACTGTCTACTGAATGCGGTCATCACATGAAATCATTTCCATGTTTTAATATTAAATGAAAATTAATTTGCCATTCATGTCTTAAATATAAAACATGATGTCTTTGTTAAAATAGCATGAAATATGATATAATTCTGCATCAAACTGTGAATGTGAATGCAGTAATAGAATACAAATATATTCATGTATATATCTTACCTCAATGCCATTGGTTGGTGAGTACAGCAGAAGGTCACTTTTCTGCAAAAACGGAATAAAATTAAGTCAACTCTTAAGACAAACTTGAGGAATGTTGAGGCAGGTCAGCTCTGAATATTGTAAATAAGCAACTAACCTTGACTGTTTTGTTCAGATGTAATAACTGTTTAATAGTAGCAAGGAGCATTTTACTTTTATCAACCATGGGAGGTGTTGTTTCAGCCCAGCATGCCATTGCCAACAGAGCGCACAGAACGCAAGAAATAATCATCCTCATCTTCATCTGTTTAGAATATTCACTCACGCTGATCGGAGCTCTAATGGACTACAGGTTCTTTGATTAGGTGCAGTTCATACTGGCTACAGGTGTACACTTACCTTTATATAGGATCCTTCGGGAGACAGGAAAACCGCTTCTTGGTTGAGACTGGAAAAACTCAGGGACAAACTGTGACTAATGACTTTTTCTTTTCCATTGACTCCGTTACGACTAACGGCGAGAGGTGCGTCGAAAGGCGGGGGGTGTACGGATGCGAGAGTGTGTGTATACGTATGTGTGTGTGAACCTGACCTACACTTTCTGCATGCTTGGCAGGAAACTACGAAGTGTTCTCAGTTCCTCTTCTTATTCTGAATCAGCAGCAGGTCTATGTGTGTGTGTGTGTTTGTGAGTGAATGTAAGTGCAGCTGATGTATCAATGTAAAAAGGTGCTTTTTCTTTCTTTCTACCCTTCTACCCACTCAACCCGTGTTGATTCAAGACAACAACAGGAAGTGTTTTTAATGTTCTTTTGTACGTGCGAGATAAAAATAGCATATTTTATATTGACACATTTCTCTGAAAGGTTTAACTCAGCTATCTGCACTAACAAATTGTTGATTAAGAATGTTTTGTTGTCATCTCAGCTCTAGAATCATACATTCTTATTTGTCAGAATGTGCAATTAACCTTCCAGGCAGTAGGGAATTATGCACTCTTTGCTTTTAACTTTTGCTTTAACTTATTTTTTTATGTAAACAGTCATGTAGTCTGTATCTGACTGTACTGCATATTGTTTGTGTGACATGCACATGTATAGGTCTAGTCTCTGTGCTATTGGTTGCTATTGGGTCAATTGTCTACTGTTTATGACATAACTGACGAAACCAGTCACATATCATGGTGAAGGAAATGAGGTTACACTTCATCTAGTGAAAGAACCCCTTTACTAATGAGAGGACACATTCTTGACTGAGCAGGAAGTGGTGGGTGGGGGATAGTCGGCTGTCCAATGTCTAGAGTGTGTCATTATAGTAGGGAAAAGCCCAGGTGACCCCCAGACTAGTAGAGATGGACTGTGCATACAGATACTTTGGGGATTCCTCTGACTGATGGAGTCTTTCTCAGCTCATGGAAGAGACGGCAATCAAGTACAAACTAAATGACTCACTACTTTCCTCCTGTAATCATGTCAGGACCTGAGTTCTCTCTCTGTCTCTCTCTGTCTCCCCCACAAGTCACTCTGTGGTGTTTAATAATGGACATGCATGCTGATTGCTCCTAAATAAAATAAGATCTACATATTGTACTGGTACCTACTTATATATATGTGTATATGTATATGTATATATGTATATATGTATATGTATATAGGTATATGTATATATGTATATGTATATATGTATATGTGTGTGTGTGTCTATGGATGAGTGTGAGAGAGGTGAGAAATGGATGTTTGTGGTTGGTAGTGTTAAACGCAGTAGTCTTGAAAAAAAAATGTGGTCAAAGAAGAAAAGCCATTGGGAAAAAATGTTTACAATTTGTGCCCAATACAGCAGCCTTTATGTGATTATTAAAATTTTACATTTAAAATTCATTTTTTAAGCAAAAACAAAGTTATGACAAGTTTTGTGCAATAGCTGAAAAAGCTAAAAAATAGAAACTGTGGGAATGTGATCAATACATGTATTACCAACAACTACAGCATTTACGATTTCCAGTTGGGGGGTTAGTTGGTTTGCTCAAGGGCGCTTCAATCATGACCTGCTCAAACCAGTGACCTTCCGAGTCCAGATCCCTAATCACCAGGCCACTGCTGCCCTGTTGCTACTAATATTAATAATCATCGTCATCATCGTAGTGGTACATTTCTACAGCCAAAAAAACAAACAAACAAAGTTATGATACATTATTTTTTGTTTAGTTTTGCCGTCATTTTTGCACAACACAAAGTTAAGATGAACAAACTCTGAGGCTTAATAATCAGGCTTAAAAGAAGATTTTCTTTATTTTGGAAATTGGAAATTACCTTTTGTGGGCCACGTTTCAAGTTTCTGTTGTCACAGGCTTTTACTCTTCTAAATCTTCTGAAATAAAAGCAATGCGCCTTCTATTGTATCTTATGTTTCTATTATTGCACTACTTTACTACTTTCAATTTTTAGCAAGTAACATTTTTATCTTTGCTATGTAGTGTAAACCTCTTCTCTTTTAGAACATTTTGTAATAATGTTAACCTTAAGATTAACCTTAAAATGATAGGTATACACTGTCCTTTCATTAAACCTAAAATTTTAAAAGAAACCAAAAATGAAAACTTTGACTTTGGATGAGGATAGTCCAAAATTTTACCAGCTTGTTTACTGGTTTCAGTTGCCATATTTACACTAGAATTTAGCTATGAGTTTATTTTTATAGAGGGTAACTACACAGAATTCTTAGTCACCATTTTTTTCTTTAAAAACCCCTGTAAACCACAGCATTTGAATTTCAAAGATGGAACTGCACGAAAGTGGCACTGTGGGTTGGAAAAAAGTCTTAACAAAACTCAGGTTAGAGTTCATGGTCAAAACTTTGTCTTTATATGCTTTAATGCATTTTTCTAATTTCTTGCTATAATTAAAAACTAATGAAAAAGGTTGATTAACACCAATATTTCTGCTACAGTTTCTTTGTGGCAGTTGAGAGATGTACATAGTTTATTAGTTTAGGTTGTGACTGTTTTGTGTGGGTTGTTTTATACATGCTTGGCTTTCTAGTTTATAAATATGGAATTTTGCCAGTAAAAGAGACTGACAGCAGTTAGTCCTGAGCATCACAAGTCTCACTGACTAATCTGACAAACTCGAGTGTTATATTCAGTTCACTGAGTCATGCTGATGTGTGTACAGATAACTCTTTGATTGTTTGGCATCATTTTGATGGTTATTTTTACACAGTTTTTCTTATAAAATGGAATCAAGACACATCATATGCTAAGAATATAAACAGCACATACAACGTCATGTTTTCTTTGGTTCACTTGCATTTACAGACCACTGCTGATAACAGCATTATATTATCATTAGACTAAAGAGTGCACAGTGACTCCTCAGTGTTGGCTGGTTTTACTTTCTCCTTTAATTCTTTAAGATTCTTATATTGATGATATATGGTCATCTCCGTAATGTGCCAATATGTTTAAGAGATGTTTTTGAGAGATGTAGAAGATATTAGAGTTATAGCTCCAAGTCTTTTCTTTCTTTCACTAAAATCAAACTAAAGAACCCACCAACCTACCAACTTTCCATATACATTCCAAATGTATGCAGTAAAAAAAACTATCGCTGGGCATTAATATGATATTGGTGTCTTTAAAGTGTTTCAGTTTTCAAGGTTATTCAGATCGAGAGAGCAAAGCAAACCGGTTTTGCGGATATTACGGTAAGCGTACAGGAAGACAGCAGGGTGTAGGTGGGGGATGGCCTCTAAGGGTGTCTCTATACACTAGGAATAATTGGTTTAGATGCTTGCGTGTGCCATACTGACATGGAATCAGCGTCTGTGTCAGTGATCGTCCTATTTATTTACAGAACACTGTCAGTCTACTTAGAAGTTAATACGTTTAGCTTGTTAATTTATCTTTCTACTTTTGTCTAACATTGTTGCTTCTGGGCACAATCTTAGGGAAGTAGAATATCAATGAAATATCAATAATAAAGTACATGTGATCATATGCTTCCTACTGCCACTCGTGAGAGTTGCTTTGAATCAATAAACTCTATTCTGTATCTGTTCGTTGGAAGATATATACACTGGCCAACTTTTACATACATTGGTTCTGGAATTAACTAGGCGGGTGCTCAAGTTTAAGATCCAGTGTTTTGATTTCCACAGAACCATTATGATAAAGTATAACATGTTAGATTATATGGGATAAATAAACAAATAAGCAAAATTAATGATTCTAATAAAGGTAAATAATGTATAATAATAATAATAATAATAATAATAATAATAATAATAATAATAATAATAATAATAATAAATAAAATAAAATAATAATATATAATAATAATAATAATAATAATAATAATAATAATAATAATAATAATAATAATAAATAAAATAAAATAATAATATATAATAATAATTATAATAATAATAATAATAATAATAATTATTATTATTATTATTATTATTGTTTTACCCATAAATAATAAAATAATGGCACTTCCATTATTTTATCATTTACATGTTTCATGTAAATCTTCATGTATAAAAAACTGCACATCACTGTATATAAAAGAAATGTCAATAATTTAATGATTGTCTGTCTCATACCTGGACACCTTTCTCATACATCATCTCATACCTTTTTTTTTTACATGAACCAGTGTCAGATCCACTACCGTCAGTAACATTTCCATATAGCACACCCAGACACAAGACATAGTTTCACCACCATTTAAATTTACTTATAAATTAATGGCATAGAAAGAACATATGAACATATACTCATTACATTAATTTTACCTCTAACTGTTCTACATTAGAGGTGTACCAATAGCATGCATAAATCTATGAGACAACAGTTGAACAATAACAGCAAATCTGCATCAAATACGCTGAAATTTAACACTGAAAACTATGTACATACCATTTGCTGTGGAGAGTACTGATGTGTTGCTGCTTCAGACTGAGGGGTCTTGTCTTTATAAGGGCTATTAATGTAATTACTGTACATCAATATCTGAAGCAGTGACACATCCCTGACCTTTAAGGGTTAAGTGACAGATGTTCACTGTAATAAGTTGATGTTTTAGGTGATGTTTTGGAAACGGGGAACTTTAGAAGAAGTCAGAGGACAGTTCCTGTCCAGAATGTTGCACGTGGGAGTATTATTTGCAACATCAAAGCTAATTTTCCTATAAGAGCTTGGGGTATGGTACTAAGTGGGGCACGCTTGCACCCTGCACTGAGATGTCTTCAAAAGGTTTCTGAGAAGATTGTTTTTTTCTGTGCTTAGACTATGTTGAGGCACATGGACAACGTGCTGTAAAACAATGCTAGATACATTGAATTCATTTCTGAAACAATCATGAACATTCAAATCAGAGCCGAAAAGATCACACTATGTCATTTAGAAAACGAACAATTAAGCATTGGATGATGTTGGGTATTTACATTTGACTCCATGTCTGTCACCTCAGATTTTATATAAATGTTATCACACTAGAGAACATGCGTGTGACCATGATACAGGAACTTGTTGCGCCGTTGTTGCAAGGTTTTTTTTTTCAACATGTAACATTTTTGAACCCATCCTCAAAAATATTTAAAGACAGACACCAAATTTTTCTAAGCACTGATGTTTGAAAGTGACCGATTAAAAAGTGACCAACATTTGACAAGCAGAGTTGGTTATGAATGGCAGATGACTGACGCACAACATTTCACTGTTTCCTGCTTTCCATTTTGAGTTTTTTTTTGGTATCTGAAACTTGTAAACAGCATTTTCACCCCACATTTCAGCCTGCCCTCCAACGCTTTAGCATTTCGCAAATCGCTCGGAAAATAAACACCATGACAAAATTCCTTTTTATAACCCATAAATACGTAGACAAATGTGATCTGAAGTTGATAATTGTAGAGAACATTTGAAAACTATGTAGTGCACACCATTTGCTGTGCTCAGACACAAAGTGCTGATATGTTGGGTGGTCATATTTGAAACAGTGACACATTCCTGACCTTTAAGGGTTAACAGACTTTAGCTTTCTGTTAGAACTATAAGGCTGATTCTGCAGCCTGTACTGCTGTTTCACCTGCCATACGACACTTCAGCACTTTAAATTTCTCTCTTTCTTATCCAAACCATAGACTTTTCACCATTCTCCCATCTGGCAGACGTTACAGGAGCCTCCGTTTATGCACTAGGAGGCTTAGGAAGAGCTTCTTCCCAGAGGCTGTGACTGTACTGAACTCTGCACCACTACTTTAACTTGAGCTATATCATTGTATTACCATTTTAATTGTCCCCTTGCACCTCTACAATGTTCATATACTTTATCTATGCTACCTCACATATGTACTCTCTTAATAATGCATATGTATCATAAATAATATGTATTATTTTCAATAGATATATGCAATCTCTACAACTCCCTGTACCATTTCAGTGATTACTTAGTACACTTTATGTAAATAATGCTGTACATTGCACTTCTGGTTAGATGCTAACTGCATTTCATTGGCTCTGTATCTGTGCTTTGCACAATGACAATAAAGTTTAATCTAATCTAATCTAATCTAAAACTATAACCCAGGGACAAAGTATTACTCATTCACTATTTCTTCCAGAATCAGGGATATTAAAAGACAATTCATCCTGCTTTTGTTGGAACTGTCTCTACTGTCCAAGGAAGGCTTTCCACTAGATTTTTAAAGCATTGTTGTGAGGATTTGGCAAGAGTGTTAGTGAGGTCAGGAGGTCATCTCATCTCCAACTTATCCCAAAAATAAGGGGCTTCATACCCCTCTAATCCACACCTGTGCCAATAGATGCATGTTTATTTGATCCAGTGTCCTATTCTATTGGCAGTACTTCTCTATAAGGTCTAGACAAGCTGTGTGTGTGTGCATCTGTGTTAGCAATGGGTGTAATTTAAAGTAGCTGAATGCATTCATTAAAAGGGTTGTCCACAAACATTTGGACATGTAGTGTATGTAGTATATGATGTTCAGGGAGGCTTTAAGATTATGTTATTGCAGACTTATTTTTTATGGTATTAAATGTACAGTCTTAATAAACTTCATGATCTTAAAATGTTTATACATGCTAGATATGATATGTACAGCAAGATTTATGTTAGAAATATATTTGCCTGAAAGAAGAGAAAAACAAATTAGATTAAATTGATGTTAAATTGTGTTTTTAAGGTCTCAAAGCATAAGATCTACATTCAGAAGACTTTATGTTCAGGGTCTAAATGTCCATACCATGAAATAAAAAGTTCAAAATAACTTTTACTGACATATTAGTCATCTGAAAGTGGTCTCTGTGATTTGACTGATATTCAATTCATTTCACTCACAGAGGCTGAGTCATTTTCATAGTACATCCGTTCTCATGGAAGTCGTGTCAGATTTTGAGGTTGGGCCACTAATGTTTTATGTTTAATAATGTCCAGTAGTGAGGCCCTTCCATGCTCAAAAAGGTTGTTTATGTTTATTAAATGTCTCCATTAAGAAACATTAAAATTGTCTTTAAGTAGATTATCAACAGCATTTACAGTTTGATGTTTAAATACATAAAAAACAACCTCTGCTCATTAAAAAAAACCTGCATTTGTAGTTCATCACATTTGAAGCCTTAAAAGTATTGATTATTAATATTAAAGACCATCAAAAATTATGTATAGAATAAAAATAATATAAAATATATACTGTATACTGGCACATCTCCAAAATCATAATATCATGAAAAAGCTAATTTGTGTTCATAACATAATTCAAAAAACTGTCATTTTATATTCATTGACATATTTCAATAAATATAGTCTTACAGCTCAGGAAGATCAGAAATCCAGAATCTCTAATTATTTGAATATTTCATTTCAAGTTTGAGTAAATTACTATTCAATCAGTAACAACATTAAAACACAAAATATTTAAATATGTTACTTTAATGTTTTAATGTTACTTCTGTAAAATTTGACAGCTTATTTTTACTTAAATTATGAACAATTTATGATTTCCTAATTTTTAAAAATATTTCATTGTATATACACAGACATAGACATTGTATATACAGCTGCTTTGAACTGAAAAACAGTCAACACAACCTCAGCAGCAAACCATTAAAAATAACGTTTTCTAAAAATATTAATTCATAATTATGACAAAAAAACTTTATGGCATCGCAGAGATCACATCTTGCAAATGCTTTATGTAGCCAGTTAGGCATCTTTCTGTACTAGTCGTGATTTTCTCACCTTTTCCTTGTAATCTGCTGCAGTCTTGCTGCATTTGTGGTACATCTTGCATGTAAAGCAAGACTTTAATAAACTGCCAGGTTACCTTTAAAATCCTTAAAAAGTTTTGAGAACACATCATACAGGAGGTACGGGGTGAGTGGGTGGTACCCAGCTGTCACACAAACTCTGCTTATAGTAAGTACACCTCTCTTACACAAAATATCAGTCAGTTTAACAGCATTGACTAGTATTAATAAACACATGTAGCACCACAACAACAAAATATGCTCATATAACATCGACAAAAAACTCAATTAATTATGAAAACATGGCATGCAAATACCAGCAGCTTCTGTAGGCTCTGATAAATACAAATTATAATTACAAATTGTGCCAAAACACTTTCTAGTCCATTATTTGTTTATTTTTATTTTTTTAGGTACTTTCACACATATGCACATTTATTTTACTTGTATTCCATTTATTATGGATTTTCTCAATTATTAACTCTTATCTTTTAAATTCTACATTTTCTCAAACTGCTTACTCTTAAAGTTCCTTGAATTGCGTTTGCATATGAAATGTGCTATATAAACCTGCCTGCTTAGAAAAAAAGTACTATTAGGTTAACATTACAAAGTACAATATTTGTATCAGTTCAGCTTTCAGTTACCAGGAACAGCATGACAAATTCATTTCAAAGTATAAGCTCGGAGTTTGGTAATTTTTCCACATCTCAAATGTTTTTTTCTATCACATTAAAATTTGGTTAAAGATTTCTTTTCATGGTTCAGGCTGATTCAGGCTTCTGTTTCGAGAATGCTATGTTGATGTTATTGTTGTGTGAATGAGTTAAGCCTATAGATGGGAGTGAATAAGAGTTTATGTACTGTGATGTCATGTTATCTTTGTGTTTTTGGGAGTCTTCAGTCTGTGTGAAACATGGCCAAAAATATCAACATAACACCCACTGATAAATTTACAGTTCTAGTTTATGTGGTTTATGTCATACATGTATGCACACACACCAAGACCTCATGCATTCAATATACTTGACAAAATAATTGATGCTAATCAAAAGTTTTGAATTTTTCTCCAAAAAATATTTTTTAGTGATTGATTAGATCAAACTTTTTTTGCCAATGTGATTGCACACAACAGAATTTGACCTTCGCATTTAAACCATCTGTGCAATGAAACACACACTAGGCTGTGAGATCATGTGTCAGACTCAGTACAAAAGTCATGAACCCGGACACGAGCGGATAAAATGTGAAATGTAATTTTACTTAGAATCAGTGAAAATATCAGCAAAACATACTACAGATGAGTACAGAAGGCAGACGAGTAGATAAAGATGACAAAAAATAATCACAAGGTCAGTAAAATCAGAATGACTCAAGGCAAAAGGATCCAGTGAGGGCTGAGGCAAGACGAAGTCAAAATACAAAGAGAATGATCAAAAACCAGGCAAAGAGACTAAGGCAAACCGAGTACAAGGGCTACGGCAAAAGCAAGGTCGAAGACTAAGGCAAAAGGGTCAAGACTATGAGGCAAAACAGAGAGAAATGAAACGCTTAGTAAGGCACTAGGATAAGTGGGAATACTTCGCGTCAAGGCAGAGTTTGGTGGAGGTTAAATAGTGTCTAGATAATGAGAGTCATCTGGGCGCACTCAGTACTCAGGCGAGGTTGACCATTGGACTGCGTGCTGAGTACCAGAGTGAGCGCGCCTCCCACGCGCTGCCTGTTGGGAAGTGGAGTTCCTGACAATGTGCCTGAAGTGGTGGGCCAATGATTTATATTACTGGATAGGACGCTGCCTATTCGCTAGCATGGAGGCCGGCGTGACGTCATGGAGCCGCCATGTTGTGTGGAAGTGAAGCTTGTAAACAATGGCACAAGACCAGCACTGCTGTATTCTCAAAGCTCTAACTTTGCTAATAATTGTCCGATTTTCAAAATTTAAAGTTCGTTACAAAGAGGATAGAAAGCACTTTAACATTAATCAAAGTATTAAAATGTTTGATGACATGTTAGGCTACTATCGACTTTCGCATCCGTCGTAACGGACATTTTCTCTAGGCCTTACTGCTTGCATGACTTCTAATGGCTGTAAAATCGTTAATAATTATCCAATTTTCAAAATGTAAGTTATTTACAAAG
>BRDA01094091.1:0-20150 GCA_036984385.1 Crenuchus spilurus | reverse complement strand
TATTGACATTTGCCATCTCCACATCATTGCATTCAGTTTTTATTCACAATTTGTATAGCGTCCCAACTTTTTTGGAATCCGGTTTGTACATGTTCAAACTTGCATAGTACCATTTTGTACCTGTGTAGGTACAAACTTAGAAAAGTACATGAATGTACTTATGAAAGCTTCACTCTTTTTAAGATGTATCATTTCCATTGACAAGTCAAGTAAAACAACAACAGATGCTTCTATGAAACATGTTAAATTGTTTGGTTTAGTTTACCAGAAGCATATCTTCTCCTTTTTTTATTTTGTACATTGAGGGCAGGGGTCTACAAATGTGTAGAGGCAAAAAAAGAAAATCTTTGCAGTCATTAAGAGTCGTTGATGAAGCACCATCTTAGCTTCGATTTTTCAAATAGTGTGACCAAAATCATCAAGTTTTTAACTTGTTTGTGTTTGCATGTGTGTCATTACATTTTAAATCTTGTTATTGTTTACTTCACATGTACAGCTGTAATGTCAATGAACAGTGTTTTCACATGAATTGTTAACATTTTCATGTTTTCATTTATAATATTCAAATGGCTGAAACTTTTAATAAACTACAATAATTAATAAAAAAAACCTCTCCCCATTTAATTTTTTTTAAAGGTACAAAAGTGTCACCTGAAAGAACAGAAAAAGGAACAAAACTGTCATATTTAAGGTACAGTTGATTTTGTCACTGTGGCAGTACGCTATGGGAACCTATATGTACTGTTTGAAAAAGGTACACAATTTGTACCTGCAACCATGGGGTGGGAAAGGTACTGCTTTGTCTCCAAGGGTACAAAATTCTTCCCTTAAGGTACAAATAGTAAGGGTACGCATTTGTCACTATTGACAAAAGTACACATCCGTACCCTTGAGGGGTACTGCCACAGTGACAAGCGATTGTACCATTATAGGTACAGAATGCTACCTTTTTTTCTGAGAGTGTATCATCACCATTGTGAAGAAATGTGATACTTGAAGTTTCTAAAACAGCCCACAGTGTCATTGCGAGGCTACATGTATGTGGGGGAGTAATACTTAAAGAGCTTCGACTGTTACTGTCAATATCAGTGCTTCTAGAATGCCCCTCAGCCAATCATATTGCGGGAACTGTGGTGTAATACATGTTTATTTGAAACTTTATTGTAGCATTACAGTTATTAAAAAACAAAAGAACAAACAATTTAAGATTCAACATATTGTAAGGTTATTGTATATCACTGTAACTGTCAATTAGTCTAGTTTTTTTTTTTTTTGCCCATTTTTATCCCTTTCCAATGTAGTAGTAGTAGCAGCCAATTAATCTATCCCATCCGCTAGGGGGCTCTCCCCATCACTTTGCACTGTCCCTGACTCTAGTAGGGTGAAGACAAGCACAAGTCTGTGCGATACAGCCACCACCTCTTTTCAAACTACCACTGATACACCGTCACTGGGGAGCCAACACGCTCAGAGGAAAGCGCAGGATTCCCAGCTCCGAATGGACCAATCAGTAGACGCCTGAGCCAGCGGACATTGCAATGTGAAAGTGATGGGTAGAGAGAGTGTCTTAGCCTGCTGAGCCTCAATGAGTCTAGTTAATATCTTGTTGAGCTCTGGTGGTTCCAGTGTATCTGGTCTCATGGCCAAAACCCGTCCTGATAACCTGTTTCAGAGTCTGAAAAGTCTAAAGATCTCGAAAGCCTTCTGTCATTGTGATCCAGCTAAAGAGAGAGGACATGTTCCTGTAAATGATTAAGTAATTTCGTAAGTTTGAAGGAGATTGTTGTCTCCAATCACCTCATTCACTATAGATAGGTTCTAGATACTTCTCCTGTTTATGGTACCAATCACTTCAGCATATGAGGGCTTCAGTCATTCAGGATGATGACGTTAGCAGCTCAGGGTTATGAAGCTAAACTGACAAAACCCTCCAAAACCCTCTTTTGTTGGCGTAGTCAAATTAATTTGATAATTTCTTTTTACAGATTTGCTTGTAAAAACTGGCTCTCAATAAGAATGCAAATATAATGACAAGCTTGCATATTTGTTTACTGTTTTTTAGTTTTTTTTTCTTCTGAATGGAACGTGGGAGAAGAAGTAAAGCATCCCAATTAAAACCTAGCATTGCTAAAGAATGCTAGATGAGGTGTCTGGTATCACTAGCAAAACAAACTGAAGTGTGTGATGAATAGACGTCCTTGGAGAATACAAAAAAAGTGCTCTTGAAACAATCCCAGATGGTGTTGTATTTCTGAAATGTGCCTGGCTGCAACTTTATATTTGCCGCTATTGTCAAAATTCATATTATCTACAAATAATTCAATCCAGCACACTATATAAAGTACACTTCGTTCAACATGTTTAACAGCTTCGCTATGAAAACAATGATAATTAACACATAAATAAAGCTAATGGATGCTAATAAAGTAAGTGTTGAGAATAGCCGAGAAATAAATTATTGAAGTTTGAACATCAGGCTAATGCTAGCTGACTAGCCTGCTAATTAGCACCAGTGCTCTATTTGAAAGGAAATTATCCACTTAGTAAAACTGCCATCCTCACTTTGCGTCCTGTTTGATCGTTTTGTTATATAAAAATACATAAATTATACTTTAATTAAGAATATGTTAGTTCTTCAAAAAAATCTCAACTGGGGCAAAGTGTTAATCTCTGTTGTTGAATGTAAACAATGTGACTACTTCCATCCCAAGTGATGTATTTGGTTCAATGCATGGAACTTGACCTGATTTGGTCATGCAGATTTCTCCACAAAATCCGGAGGATTCGAGTTTTTCTCTCCAGAGAGGCCACACAGGTGCTTTAGTCCATCGTCATTTCTAGACTTGACTACAGCAACTCCCTCCTTGCTGGTATTCCTATTAGTGCCATCAGGCCCCCTGATCTAGGATGCTGCAGCACAACTAGTCTTCAATGTTCCAAAGTTCAGTCATGTAACTTCTCAGCTGAGTCTCTTCAATAGCTGCCTGTAGCTGTCCAGATTCAAAACCCTGATGTTGGCCTACAAAGCCAAAAATGGACCAGCTCTGCCATACTTGATGGCAATGGTCAAAACCTAATCTGTACCAAGAGCCTCTTGAGCTTCAAGTATGGCTCAACATGACCCAAAATCCTTGAAAATGCTTGGAAATCAAAGATCTAGACTTTTCTCTGCCCTTGCATGCAAATGGTGGAATAAACTTCACATGCATGTCCGAATGGCAGAGTCGCTCACTGTCTTGAACAACGACTGAAGACCCATCTCTTCCAAGTGTACTTATCCTGTACTTATTAAAGACTTATGTCTTTATTGATTTGACATTCAAGCAATGTATGTTGAGTATTGTGTATCTAGGCAGCCATAATGACTCTGCTATGTGGCAGCATCTACTGTAACCTTGAGGTATCTTCTGGTTTCTATACTGTATTGACTAGCTGGGGATCCTTCTTGGGTAAACAGCAAAGCACGTTTGAAAGTTGCTCTGGATAAGAACATCTGCTAAATGCTTTAAATAGAAATAGAGTTCAAACATTTTCTTAGTCTGAACCTTCGATCAGCTTTTACATCCATAAAGAAGCACAGAGAAGACCACAGTCTGGACAGTCTTTGACGAGACAAATGGCTACATTTGAAGATCTTCTCCAGTTCCTTCCTCCTTATCAGTCTGGTTCCGCTGGTTCCATTTTATTAACAATTGATCCAAGTGGACGAAATGCGTCCACCACATCAACATTTTGCTCCACCTGTGGTAAAGTTAATGGTCTTTGGTGTTGTTCAATGGTTCGTTAGTACCTTTGGAACCATGAACACTCCAAGAACACCCCTTTTGTGTGATGAAAGGGTTCTTCAGATTTATCAAGAATGTAATGTATATGGTTCTGATTAGAAGATATTTGGAAAAGGTTCTTTATAGCACCAACAGTAAGGTTCCTCTTTTATTAAAAGTTTGACACCGTAACAGTAGTAGAACCTTTTTTGGGGCTATATAGAACTTTTTTCAAAAAGCTTCTGGGTAGAACCATTTTGATCAAGCTGAAGAACCCTTTAATCATGGGTTTGTGGTACAGTATAACCATTTTCTTAACTAAAGAACCATTGAAGAACCACATTTTTTAAAAAGTGTATAATAATGCTAGGAAAGCCTGGTTCTAAATCAGGACTTTTAAGGGTCATGAGCTCGCATATTTCAACTCATCTTCTGCACTGCTTTAACAAGAATCCTCTTGCAATATCCATTGCTGAGCTATCAGAGTGTTGGTTCTGTTTTTGAGTCTTCATTTTTATCAAGGTTATTCTTTCGAGGACTTTTTCCTTGCTGACTTGCTCACTCTGACTTTAAATTGCCTGAACCACTGTGAAGCTGCTTTGTGGCAACATCTCTTGTGAAAGTGACTGGGTCAAGTTCCCTTTGTAAGAAATATAGTAAATATGTTAAGATACTTTTTCAATGAATGGCAGCCAAGGAAGCTTACCAAGCATGAAAAAAAGATGCATTAATCTGTCCTTGTGGAAAAGTAAAGCAATCAATACTTAGAGAAGAGTGTTAATGTTGTTCCACTGACTTTGCACCATTGTGACTTTAGATTTATGTTCTTCTGTAAAAGTGTGGCTGAATTGTTAATTCTGGGGCTGCAATGTTTATCTAAGCATCATGTGCAAGTCAATAACATTGTTGCCTGCTTGTATAGGCTAAACAACATAGGGCCTAGAATAGAGCCTTGAGTAACACCAAATTCAATATTGCTTGCCTTGGATTGTTATTGCAGAAGACGCAGATGTGAAAAGAAGTTGTTTGGTCCGGAAGGTTCTTCAGTATACATCTTTAACCTTTTCATCACCCTGAATGGACATATAGTTAGAGAAGACTATAGCTATACCGTTCATGGCTTTCCTTATTAACTTCGCCGCCAGTCCTACCGGGAAGAATCGCAGTTTCATGGTTGTATTCTTCTCTTTTTGAGACTTCAGCTCTCCAGCTGAACTGAATCACATGCTACAATACGCCGCCTCAAAAATGAGTTACATGCTTTCCTTTTGACTGTATCAGTTTTCTATGGCATTCTGGTTATGCTATTATAATCTAGAGGTTTTTTTTACTACAATAGGCGGGTGCATCATTTATAAAGGAACTCTTTTCTTCTTTTTGTGAAACCGTAGACTGTCTTCAAAATTACTTCCCTTGAGTTAAAAGGCTTCTCGGCTAATCAGCCTATTATTCTCCACTAATAGATGACCAGTAATTGCAACTAATAACTTATTAGCCATCTATACACATATTATAATAGCATGTATTTAGGAGACAATTTCTTCAATAGGATGAGAGAGAGGGTGAGAGACAGAGAGAGAGATGCAGACCGAGGGAGAGAGAGAGAGAGAGAGTTCTTTTCATGGGGCCAGAAAGAAGGAAAATAGGCCCTTATACAAAAGAAGCTTAAAAGGCAACCTGTAGAATGTTTTTTTCCCTTTCGCAAGATTAATATATAACCTCATTCATGGACACTGAAACCCAGGCTTCTTACTTCTTTGTTTGCGCTCCCCACTTGAGGCAGGCATTGGGGAATTAAGCAACCCGGGGGAATTAAGTGTGTGGGGCTGTAATAGGCTCTATTATCCTGCTGCCAGGCCACGGCAGTGAGACACCTAGCACCAGCACCAGAGGACCCACTCTGGGTGTGTGTATGTGTGTGCGTCTGGGCCTATAAAGGGTGAATGACCAGCCTGATGTGTTCACAGGCATGGGAATATGGTCATGCAGGTCAGTCGAGTCACTTTTGCACAATACACCCATTAAGTATGGACAACCATGGCCAACCCCTTCACCCACACAGGCACTGAGACATTTGGGCATCAGGTGGCAAGAACTGTGGCAATAACTTTACCTACAGGGTTGAATTTTATTCAAGAAAACTGTATAGGCAAAACTAAAGAGGACCAAGAATGTAGCCTTAAGGAACGCCAAATGCCTTTGACCTGTTGTTGCATAAATAAATGCATACTGTTAATGAATGTACTAATGTCACATTATTTTAAAAGAACAAGAGTTGACTACCTATATCAGGCCTTGATTTTCACATTTTCTGAGCATTTTCCATTGACCAGAATGAGAAGAAAGTACAAAAAAGTGTAAAAAAAAATCTAAGAAAATGATTAAAAAGCTCACTTGCTGTAAAGAAAATGATCAATTCTCCATGAAAGTTTCTTTTTAATGAAGTGTTCTGACATATTGCACTATATAACATGAAATAAAAAAGAAATTTCATGTAGAATAGATCATTTCCTTTGCAGTAAGTGGGCAAAGCTGGTATAGAAAGCCAAGTCTGGGTATTTGTACATTTGTAAAAGAATACAGTAATTGCATTTACTTGGACATCAGATGGAGCAAAAAGGCCCTGAGTGATAGCTTTTTCACTGGGTTAATTGTGTTCACTGGTTTTTAGGGGAACAATAGAGCATACTGTATAGGTTAAACAAAAAAGGGCCTAGAATGGAGCCTTGAGGAACACCAAACGCTTTGGACCTGTTATTGCATCATATGTATACTGTTTGTGAATGTACAAATGTCACAACATTATAAAAAGCAAGAAGCTTTATGTGTTTAACAGTGAGTCTGGAAAAGCCTTGTTTTTGCATGTTTATTGATTTGTATGTTGAGAAAACATAAATAGTAAAAGTATCAATACTGTCTTTTAAAAAATGTTCAGTGTAATCTTACCCTTTATTCTCATTGAGTAAGTTCACATGAGGCTGATGGATTAGTTGATATTTGAATGCATAAATGTAGGACATGAGGTCATCTAAAACAATGAAGATTCATATCTAAAAGTATGCATTGGTATACTTTGACCTTTATAAAGAGTTACTGTTGACTACTATTGTTGTAATGACAGTAGTAATGTTCTGTTGTGATAATAAGCTTGATGGTGATGCTGCTGGTGATGAACAATGGAGGTCTTCAAGCTAACCTTAGCTTCATTCAAATGTGTGGTTCTGGGCATTATTAGCTGGAATATTAGTGATGTACTGTATATGTTTAGATCATTAATAGAGTAAGAGACTGTTGCCTATATTAAACTTTTTCATTTCTGTGGCCCGGTTCTGGTATATTTACTATTTTCATCGGCCCAAATACTGCTTCGGAATGACAGACTTACATCAAAGCCTAATTTGAATTCGGACCATAACTCAGGGATGGTACAATTGACTGGCTGCAGTTAGGCCAGTTTTGCTCTAAAATAGAAATTGTGTTTTCACATTGTTGTATTTTGGCCACATGTGACCGAAAATTTAAATGCTATGACAAACCTTAAACAAAACTGCTACAACCAGGCCACTTTTGGCACAAAACAGACTCTTCAATTGTGATGGCTGAGTCAAAAGTGTCTTAACTGGGCCATATTTGGGCCAGAATTATCTCCTGTCTAGGTTATCAATGAACAATATATTTAAATGATGATAAACTCATACATGGATAAACTTCAGTGTGTCAGGACTGTACATGTACTGGTCTTTCAATCTGATCTGGCAAAAATCAGGTTTCTTAGACTGTAAATATCCATGTTATTATTTTTAATTTGCTTCACTCTTTATAGTAAAATGCAAATATCAAAAACATCAAAAAATGTATATTTTGTGGAAAAAAAATCCATTTATGTTCATAATTTCATTGAAAAAGGTAAACTGTTGTGTTATATTGACGTATTTCAAGTCTTCTGTGTTTTACGGCTGATGCTGGTTGTATCATGAAATTCGAGTCATTTGAGATTCTGGATTTTTGATCTATAAGCCAAACTGATCAACAGTAAAACAAAACAAGACTTTAATTGTGTCACTTTACTTGTAATGAATACAAAATATAACATTTTACCTGAACAACAATGAACTTTTTCACAATATTCTAATTTTTTGATATAATTTATCATTTTAGTTCACTAATAAACAACGATACCAAACATTTGGGTAAGTCAAAATAAACACAAATGTATTCAAATGTAACAATTTGTGAGTAAAGTCAGTGATCAGAGAATCAGGCTGACCCAATTCATGCACTTATGGGTCAGTTCTGACAGTGATGAGTTGAAGCAAAACTGGTCTGGTGTTTAAGGTTTGACATGGCACTTGAACTCTGGCCTAAATACAACCTACAACCTGAAATGTTTGAACACCATTCCCGTTTTGGCCCAAAACTGGCCTAAATGTAGCCAGCCACCTGAGTTAGGATTTAATTTGGGCTAAATTGAGACATGGACTTGGACGAAGCCATCACCATCGTTCCCCAGTGGTACTTGGGCCAAAGTAGGTAATGTGGGCCAGAACCAGGCCATCACTTGTTTGGGTGTGTTAAATCAAAGCAGCTATTGTGTAGTCACTAGAAATACTGACCTTCCTTCTTAAAACATTATTTGAAAGTAAATGTGTATGGCTCTGGAAGACTTTATCACATAGACTGATTCATTTTCTCAAGCTGCAGGTTAATGCATCACAGTAGTGCATGTGAATATAGAAGCAGGAGAAAAGGATTGGCTGAAGCTGTCGGGGAATCTGGCCCCTCCCGAGACGTGACCCCTCCTGATATGGAGTCAGTAGGGCTTTGAAAAGGCGGCGAGACCAAAGGGGTTATTGGCCTTTTCAGTGCAGCAATAACAAACCCAACACCAGACGGCCAATAAAGAGACTTCCACTCCATTTAAAGACTATTAATATTCTCCACTGGCCTGCCCGCATTCTTTAGAGTGACAGGTCCGGACACGCCCCCCGGTCACCCCTCCCCTACACAGTAGCATCTCTGACTGGTTAAGGCTGTGCTTCTGGACAGTGTGTGGCTGCCTGGGTGAAACCGCTCATGCACACTCTGACCAGTCCAGGAGTGTGTGAATGAGGCTGTCTCACACACCATTGCACTCCAATACAGCACTTACTGGTGCCTCTCTCTCTCTCTCGCTCTCTCCATCTGAATCTCTCTCTTTCTCTCCTCTTTCAGACTCTCCAACTTCTCATCCTGTTTTTCTCCGGTTTTATTTTTGACCTTCTACAAAACATTAGTAAGTCATTAATAAGTGATCACAGATAAGACTTTTCTCTCTCTCCCACTCACTTTCTCTGCTCTTTTTCACCGAATGTTTATTATTTTTTATTATTAATTCATTTCTTCCATTCCATTCTTCCTTCAGGACTTTCTTCTTTTCTAAGATCCACACAAAAGGGAGCAGTCATATGAACTATGAAACTCTTCTACTCAAGTTGTTCATTTCAAGGTTGAGTTGATAATGAAAGATGTGTAATTTTTCTGGATTAATCCTAAAATGAACTTTAAACATAAGCCAATACAACTTTAAATACATTCATTACAACACAAGCCGATGCTGTTAACTACAGTGGGCCTAAGATGTAACCATGAGGTACACCATCCCATCAGCTTATGATGAAGAATGTGAAAACAATATAGTGAAAATAAGCAATCTATACATCATCTTCCACTTAATCCTGCTCAGGGTCCACTGTGAGTGTGTTACCCCTTCACCAGGCACAGGGCAGAGCATTACATCTCAAACAAGCCTAGGACAGGGCGCCAATCCATTGGTGGGAATACACCTTAGGACAATTTAGAGTGTCCAGTTCACCTGACCTCCACTTATTTGGAATGTGGCAGGAAACCAGAGACTCCAGAGGAAACCCATGCAGACATGAAGAGAATGTGGAAACTTCACCCGGATGATTCAAGGCTAAGAGGCAACCGTGCTAACCACCATGGCGCCCAATAAGAAATCCTCTCTGTATCTTTTTTTCTCTCACTCTCTATTATCATCTTGTATCATAAGCATCAGACATAGGTGTCTATAATAGGTTTGGTAGTCTTTATGGCCAAGTTATGGCCACTTGATTAGTCCAGTTATTTGAGTCATACAAGACCAGACTCCTGTAATACATCACATTAAAAGCCACAAAAACATTTCATAAACAGATTTGAAATCTCTAGTTAAATCGAACAAAAATATGTTTTAATTATAATAAATGTTATTTAACAACTTTATTCAGCCTGTTCTAGATCTACAGATAAACATAAAGGTGGAGGGGGCGGGGCTTTTCCCATGGAGGCCTTTACTAGGAAGCTGACTGATGAAAGTCTGGACTGTGTGTGAATTAGTCTCCATGTTGAGCAGTATGAGCTTTCCATTCATTTCTCAACCACCAATTCAACTGACCATTCTCCTCATACTATAAAATCTCTGGCTGGTAAAAATCTCCATATTTCAGTGTAGATTGATTAGCATCCAGAGTTCACTGCCCTACCATATCCTTGTGGCTCTGGCTAAATGACAAGAACATGTGTTAATTGCTAACACATTAGCCTGCTGCTCTGTTTAGTGGGTTAGAGTTAATGAGGAAATCAATGGGACATATTTAGCCTAGCATTAGCAAAAGCCAATCACAGGAACTGAGGTCTCACTTCAGTCTGGTAGATATTTAACAGGAAAAAGACTCCATTCTGTCTAAATAAATGGGGACTGTCCTAGACTGGCTTAGAGTTGGGTTTAAAGTGTGTAAAATAATGCTATATTCATGACTAAATGGAAACTGTGAAAATTTTTGACCTGAAAGAGGGGAAAAATCCATTTGAACACTCAGCCAGCTCATCATTTCCACTCGGAAAGTTGGAGTTTGTCAACTTCTCAGAACTGCTGCATCAGTTCAGAATGGCAGAACCCATAAAACACAATTTAAGAGCATGTTTCCAGTTGTTAAAACACTGACAGAAATGTATGCACAGTCAAGATACAATGTAAATTTACATTTAAAAGCCCAACAAGGTCATAACTGAACTCTAACATAAGGGTCAGTGGAGCCAATACAACTTTTAACACATTAATTACAACACAAGCTAATGCATTAACTATAGTGGGCCTAAGATGTAACCCTGAGGAACACCATCCAAGTAACAGGAAAGGTTGTTACACTTTCTGAAAGTATGTGCTGTTTTATAGTTCCTGAGAACACTTTCATGCCTTTTTTCATGCTTTCATGGCAAAAATAAATGCTCTTAAAATAAATGAAGCTCTAACCAAACATATTTTATTGTTTTTTATTACACATACAGGAGCCAAACAAATGCTACGGTGAGTATCCTTTTCATTCCCAGCCTCAAACAGCTGACATTACAGGAATGCATTTTTGGTGGAAACTAGGAGAGTCCAGGTAGGAAAATGACAAAAATAAGTCACAAAAGCATGAATGTCTGATTCTCCAATACTAAAACCTATTTCATAATGCATCTAAACCAAATTCACTAGCCTATTACCAGCAGCTCTGTACATATACAGTTGCAAGAAAAGGTATGTGAACCCTTTGGGATTACTTAGATTTCTGCATAGATTGGTCATTAAATGTGTTCCAATCTTCATCTAAAACACAACAATAGACAAACACAGTCTGCTTCAACTAATATAGGACAAAAAAAGATATGTTTTCATGTTTTTATTGAACACAACATGTAAACATTCACAGTGCAGGGTGGAAAAATGTATGTAAACCTTTGGACTTCATTACTGGTTGACCCTCCTTTGGCAGAAAAAACCTCAACCAAACTTTTCCTGTAGTTACAGATCAGACCTGCACAATGGTCAGGAGGCATTCTGGACCATTTCTCTTCACAGAACTGTTTCACTTCAGCAATATTCTCAGGAAGTTTGGTGTGAATCGCTCTCGAGGTCACGCCACAGCATCTCAATCGGGTTGAGGTCAGGACTCTGACTGGGCTACTCTAGAAGGTGTATTTTCTTGGGTTGAAGCCATTCTGTTGTTGATTTACTTCTATGTTTTCGGTCGTTGTCCTGTTGCATCATCCATCCTCCATTGAGCTTCAGTTTGAAGACAGATGCAAAATATCTTGACAAACCTGGGAATTAATTTTGTCCATTGATGACAGCAATCCATCCATGCCCTGAGGAAGCAAAGTAGCTCCACACCATGATGCCCCTCCATCATATTTCACAGTTGGGAAGAGGATTTGATGTTGGTGTGCTGTGTCTCTTTATCTTCTCACATAGCGTTGTGTTTTTTCCAAACAACTAAATTTTGGTTTCATCTGTTCAAAGAATATTTTGCCAGTAGTGCTGTGGAACATTCAGGTGCTCTTTTGCAAACTTCAAATGTGCAGCAATGTTTTTTTGGACAGCAGTGGATTCCACCATGCCTTCCTCACATGAACTCCATTCTTGTTTAATGTTTTACTTATTGTAGGTTTGTCAACAATAAAGTTAGCATGTGCCACATATTTCTATAAGTCTTTAGCTGACACTCTAGGATTCTTCTTCCCCTCATTGAGCATTCTGTGCTGTGCTCTTGCAGTCATCTTTACAGGACTTTTAGAAATACTTTTCAGAAACCCTTTCCAGCTTCATGCAAGTCAACAAATCTTGAAAGTAAGTCTTCAGAGAGCTCTTTTGTGTGAGGTATGGTTCACATCAGGCATTGCTTCTTGAGAACAGCAAACTCAAAACTGGCGGGCGTTTTTTAACTAACACAGCCAATCTCATCACATTGATTGGCTTTAGGTTGGCTGACTCCTGGCTTCAATTGGATTGGAGAAGTCATTAGCCTAAAGGTTCATATACTTTTTTCCACACTGCACTGTGAATGTTTACATGATGTTTTCAATATAAAAATGAAAACGTATCATTTGTTGTGCGGTATTAGTTTAAGCAGACTGTGTTTGTCTATTGTTGTGACTTAGATGAAGAACACAACATATATTATACCATATGGCCATATTATTATTACACATGTACTGTATTTTTGTATACGTGCATTTTGTGTATTGTTAGTATTATATGTTTAACACAGAGACACACACATATAAGTTCAATTCAATACAAAAGTAAACATTGTAGCATTAGAACTTTGAACTGGGGCCCATAAGATCTTAGTCACTCCCTTCAACTGAACTTTGGCTTTAAGGCCACTCATGCAGTGTATAGTGCTGGGGTGCTGCTCACACCAGCCGTGCCCCACTGGTACCCTCTCCTGTCTCTCTGCCTCTACAAACAAACGCATGCTAATGGAAGCTTTGGTCTGCAGCAGCCGGCAGCTCATTCAGCTGCAAATGAAATAAGACCCCCACATCCCCACCCCTGCACCCCCACCACACACTGTTTGATGTGGAGAATAATACGAGAGGGCTCGGCTAATCACCCTGCTCTAAACACAAAATGTTAACATGCAACATGTGGTCTCTGATACTGTGTATGGATCATACAGGTCAATGTGTGTGTGTGTGTGTGTGTGGTGATGTGTGCATGTTTTTATATATTTATAAGACTAAACTATGCAAGTTCATAAATGTGTGTGCTCTGAAAGAGCTTCTATACAACATCAATAAAGAAAGATTTTATTTAATTGCAGACTATACAATATTTAATTTCATTTGTTAATGTATGTTCACACTGAATTTCAGGCAATTCAAATTACAAAAAAGTTGGGATGGGGCAAATTAAGGTTAGTAATTATGTAAAAAACTAAATAATGATGTGATTATGACTATATTAAACAGATAGAACAATGTTCTTCAATGAAAGATTGGACAGGATTTGCATATTTCTCTCTACTTGCAAAACTTCATTAAACAATTGAAAGAATCTGGAGGAATTTCAGTGCATAAAGGGCACACGCATAAACTGAACACCTGTGATCTCTGATACCTTAGATAGCACTGCATCAAGAACCGGCATTCGTCAATAGCAGACATAACCACATGGGTAAGAAATTGCTTTGGCAAACGTTTGTCAAGAGTTACATTCACAAACGCCACTTTACTGTGTAAAAGAGAAGTCTTAAGTTAACAATGTCAATCCAGAAGCATTGCTGACTTCTCTGAACTCGGAGGCATCTGGGATGGACTATCACACAGTGAAAACATGTACTGTGGTCAGACGTAACAGATTTCCAGAACTTTTTTTGGAAGAACTGGACATTGTTTGCTCTGGACTAAAGACAAAACTGGCCATCTAGACTGTTATCAGCAACAAGCACAAAGCCAAGATCATGGTATGAGGATGTGTCAGTGCTCTTAGCAAAGATTATTTACACTCAAGATTTTAGAACAACATATGATGCCTTCAAGACCACTTTTTTCAAGGGATGTTCATGCATTTTTCAACAAGACAATGCAAAACCACATTCTGCACATATTATAATGGCATGGCTGCGGAAGAAGAGGGTTCAGGTCTTGTCCTCAATAGGGGATGTGTTGAAAATTTTGCAATAAAAATATGATAAAACAGTTACATACAAGATGTATTTGCAGGAAGAATGAGTCAATGTATATACAGTATATATGCTCTGGACAAAATCTCCTGAGCTGAACTACAAGTGGAGGACATACAAAATCAAGGTTATTCCACCAAATATTGAAAAAATGAATAAAATGAATAAGAAGTTAATTATTTGATGTTTGAAACAACATTTTATTTTGTTCTTTTGACCAGTTGACATTCTCCCCACATAAATGCTCTAAATGGAATTTATTTGGAATTTGGGAGAAATGTTGTCAGTGGTTTATTGAATAAAATGAAAATGTTAAAATGTTTTACTGAAACACAAGACAAACTGATTATACATATGGGCCATATTATTATTATTATTATTATTATTATTATTATCATTATTGTTATCATTATTATCATTAATAAATAATAATAACAATATTATTATTATTATTATTATTATTATATGTACACATACTACAATCATACATATGTATGGTCTCATATCTTGGTGCTGTAAAAAAAAAAAAGACCCGTTTGTGACGAGAGTGGACGTGAAGGCTTTTAGGCTGATGTTGACAGTGTCTGCTCCTACAGCAGGTAAACCAGGAGGACAGTGCAGGTAGGACACAGTGGACAGCAGTATAACGAGAAGGGAAAAAACATCTACAAACAGAAACAAGCAGAGAAACATGACCCAAAGCAAATACAACCCATCAGATTCAGAAAGATTCAAATGTGCACGCATGTCTGAACCCATCCCAAAGCCACTGTCGCTCTGTACCTGATAAATCTCAACAACAACCTGCACAGCGAACATGAACCAGCAGCCAGCTCTGAAAGTAGCAGGTCTGATTTAATCGGCTGGCTGGTGGGGTCAAAGGTCACAGTTTGTTTGAGCCTGTGTTCTGCTAATGGCTTCTATCGACACAAACCCAGAGCACACCTCTGTCTGACCAATCTAGTCATGGAACAAATGGGTTCTCTTTAAGCTACTGAAGCTAGACCTCGGTGGCCTATCTAGAAAGTATCCAGATTGATTTTAGGTAGTCCAGACAGCCATGAAATCAGATTTTTTGCTAATCTGATTCAAGCCACATTTGGAGCTGGTTTGAAATAGAATGAGTCAGATTTGTACAGTCCGGATGCTCAAAACAGACTTTGTAGTGTCTTTCAACCACTCGCATCTTGACATAAAACGAGCATGTAAAATACAGAGTGATGGTGGCTCTATGATCTGAGGATTGCAAATTTGACTCCCAGTAATCCTGCTTGCCATCGACAGCCAGGGCTTGAGAGAGCAAAATTGGCCATACTCTCTCTGGGTAGGTAGCTGCCACTCTCTCCTCATCACTACTACCATGCAACGTCCACTGGCTCAGGTGTCTGTAAGGTGATGCATCAGAGCTGGGGATCTTGCATGTTGGCTGCAGTTTGAAAAGAGGCAGAGCTTGACTCTACATGCATCGGAGGAGGCCTGTACTAGTATTCACCTTCCTAGAGTCAGGAACATTACAAGTGATTGGGAGAGTCCTAGCGGATGGGTGTGTCGATCGGCTAGAACTGCAGTAGGGTGAAATTGGGTAAAAAAAACAAAAAAAAAAACAATGGCCTTGCTGTTCTCTATTCTATTGGAGTCCGACTGAAAATGCTACACCTTGGAGCGCTAGTGTTCTTCAGCTTTGACTTTAGGCACCAATTCAAACTTTATTCACCCACTTTAAGAAATGATAACGTATAAAGATCAGTGTTCTTACTCAAAAGCATGAATGGCTGGACTAAATTGGTTTACCCTAGCCGTTAGTACACAACCTGTATTGACCATGAACATGTTTTCAACCTATAACTTCGTAGAAAAGTGGAAACATCAGCCTTTATAATTAAGGCTAATTGTCTAGCATAGCTACAGTCAGGTTAACAACAAGTCCGGTTTTATAAACCATATCAGATTTTCAATTGATAAAACTGATTTTTTTAATTTAATTGATAAAAAAAATGGAAAACAAAATGTAAAATGGACAAATACAAATTAAACAAATTTTATGTGAATTGAAGAGATTGACAATATTTCATATATACATGTAAGAAAAATAATGTATTATTTTTTCTTTTTCTTTTTGTTAATGGATTGATGTTACTGCTGATGAATGTGCTATGTAATGTTTTGAATAAATTGTCCATTTTATAAAGTCAACATAGACGTTTTGGGTTGGGTGGGCCGAATTTCCCACAAGGGATGAATAAAGTATATCTGTATCTGTGACCAAAAAAAAAAAAAAAAAGAGTGCAGGGACTTTACTTAGTCCGTCCCTCACCTGTACTCTGGGTATAAATGCCCCTGCCCACTGGGCGGCTGTAATGTTTACACTCACCCTGCTTACATCCTAAAATATGTTTACAATTGAAATCCCTTTGTATTGTGCTAGTAATTGTAGATTAAGGATACATTGTCCTCAGATATGTGCGCTTGTCCCTTAATATACTTGGACTTTGATGTTGCCTTAGAAACGGGAGCATTTCTGATGCCAAACTGGAAGCAGTTCTGGCATCTCTGCGTCGTCCCTACAAACCGTAATCTTAGAGAAAGAGATTTCTCAGCTTGTTTTCTGTGTTTTTGTCCTTGATGGAGGCTGCTTTGTGAAAGTGGATTTCACTGCTGAATAGGAGGCTGTTGTCTCTGTGATTATTGGATGAAGTCATAGCTTCGTCTTGCTGTTATTTCTGAATGTGAAGGAACACTGCAGGTTACCCGGCTCTGAGATTCTGAGAACCTGGCATGAAAGCACGGACAGAACAAAAGCACTGTCTTAGCAATGATAATACACAGAACAGCTGGAGCAGGTGGAACACCGTTACAGTCACTGTAAGGCAGAGCAAGTTTGTTTCTGCAACACATTTCCTAATCAAAGGCAATTCAAAGTGCTTCACAAAGATTAAACTAAAGCTAAAAATCACAGAAAGAAAATACACAAGATCAAAGGATGAAGAAGACGAGAAACTGAAAATAGTGTGCAATACAGAGGAACCTTGGTTGTCGTTTACCCTCATTATCATGCAATTTGGTTATTGTTGACTTTTTTCAGGAAAATGTTGTCCCAGTTATCATTCATCTGCCTGGTTTTCATCAGCGTGCTCACGTGACTCACTGCTAATTTTGCGTAAACAAAGCATCCACCCATGCGTTCATCACTCACCCACGCAGTCATTGTTAATTCTGGCCTTGTTTCTCGTCGTTTCTCTGGCTTCGTTTCTCGTCGCGTCTCTGGCTTCGTTTCTCGTCCCGTCTCTGGCTTCGTTTCTCGTCCCGTCTCTGGCTTCGTTTCTCGTTCCGTCTCTGGCTTCGTTTCTCGTCCCGTCTCTGGCTTCGTTTCTCGTCCCGTCTCTGGCTTCGTTTCTCGTCGCGTCTCTGGCTTCGTTTCTCGTCGCGTCTCTGGCTTCGTTTCTCGTCGCGTCTCTGGCTTCGTTTCTCGTCGCTTCTCTGGCTTCGTTTCTCGTCGCGTCTCTGGCTTCGTTTCTCGTCGCGTCTCTGGCTTTGTTTCTTGTCGTTTCTCTGGCTTTGTTTCTCTTCGTATCTCATTGATAACACGTTTTTCATTGATAACACTCAAAACAAACTAAAACACGTCACACTAAAGCGACAACACGCAATACTACCACCTGAAAACAGGTGTTAAAACAAAATCCTGAGAATGGCTGTCGGCTACACCACACTGGCAAACACTAAAACAGAGCGTAAACCTGTAAGAGTGATGTTAAATTTTCATTTATCCATTTCCATGAGTCTTTTGTATTTATTTCTCATTGTGATCTGTATGTAAAACTATAGTTATTCTAGTTTAAATGTATTTTTGTTAATATTTTGGAGTGTCTGGAACACATTAACTAGATTTACATTATTTCTTGTAGGAGATATTCCACTCTATTTAACAATGTCTGGAGACTTTAAACAATGATTATCATTGTATTTCTTCATGAGTGCTAATACAAATACAAAGACGGTGGCCAAAATTGGTCAGTGTTATTTAAAAAAAAGCTTCCAAGTAATGTTAAAGTTCTAGGAAGAACCCTTTATTAATGGCATTGGTTGTTAGAACTCTCTCTCAGCACTAGGGCCTTCCCCATCTGGGTGGAGTTTCCACGTTCTCCCCGTCTTCATGGGTTTCCTTCCACAATCCAAAAACATGGAGGTCAGGTGAGCTGGGTACTCAAAATTCTCCTGGTGTGTGTGTCCCATAGTTATGATAGTGGTATGCACTGGCCTGCCCTGCCGAAGACATCCTGCACCAGAATTAAGCACTTAACGTGCTGTGGCATCTTTATTCCTTCATAAAAGTGAAGGTAAAGCTTCTTTCTGTACGAGGGTCAACAAACCTCTACATTCTTGTGACCGAGCTGAGTTTATTCGATGCAACAGAAGATGTTGAATTTACAGAAGCATGCATGATGCATTCTGTCTCCCATGAGCTTCTTCACCAGAGTTTTATCACAAGCATACCAAGCTCAGTTTTGTGAGCGTGTCACTGTTCATGCTCTCCACTGTCACGTATCAGCTCATGACCCTCACAATTCCAGTCTAACAGGAGGTCTCTGAGGCAAAGAGATAGAAGAATAGGACTCAACTTGGTGCATTGCTTCCATCTCTTCTGGCTTAACCTCTAACTTGACCTTGTGGTGTCTCAGTGGAAAATCTTCGGTGGTTTTTCATTCTGTTTGCCTGTTGGCTTCATATATATATATATATATATACACACCTCTATGCTTCTACACTCTCATACATTGGCTAAACAGGCAGTAATTATCATGAACCTCTTGAAATGGGTGAGCAGTGAGAGATAGCTATACTTAGTACTATAGTTATACTATTTCTTGATTTTATTGATTGTTTATAGCATTTTTCACACAAAAAAGCTATTGTCCAACTGTCACAGTCCAAGCCACTCAAGGCATAGAAGCCAATGTATACTGACATACGATGAAGAGCAAACTTTGGAGGATTCAATAAAGCCATCTTCTGGCTATGGACAGTGTCAGGGATCAAGAGAGCCTACAAAAGACCTGGACTGAACAGCTGTAGCATGTAGCATTTATTTCCATGAATCTCACTTTTGTAGAACAGACTCAGACAACAGAATACGAACTGAATTCACAAGTAATAAGAGTTGGAATGCAATGCAATTCAAAATAAAGACACCCTATCTGTTTGCATAACCTCTCATCGTGTGTGGAGAACCAAACAGACCAGCCCAAATCTTCCCTGCCTGATTCTGCATCCCAAAGGCCATCATAGGACCTTCAGGCTGCAGGTCTGATAATGGAGTACAGACAGATCTGATGCATTAAGTGGGGATTTTAATGAATTACCTCACTGACCATGTTTACACCTGTTGATTTTAGTCAGAGTAAGATATAGAATAAGGCTATGTGAACATTACAAGCCACAATTCTCAAATCTGATTTTTTGCTCAGATCAAATTTAACTATTTTGACGGTTCACATTCACGAATGTAAGTGAGCTGTACGTGTCTGTAATGTATACATCTGCACATTGATACGTATAAATGTCACCTTCCTCACCAACAACCAAAAGCATCACATTTGTGCAGAAAAAAATTCAGACATCTGTAAAAATTCAGAGTTGGCGTTTTTAGGGTTTTTGCAATAAATAAAAGTAGAAATACAATGAGAAAGTAAGATTTGAGAAGATTTACATTTTAAAGCTCATTTAAACGTATGTGTCACTTCAGATTTTAGGCTAGTTTCCATTTGTGTAGTTTGACTTTCTGTTACAAAATAAGTAGGAGTTTTGGGGGATCTGGCAACCCTGTATTAGTGAGACTGATGTTAGTAAAACTGGTAAACAGACGTGTTAGTAGCTGATGTGTGATGGAGTATTAGAG
>BRDA01094087.1:0-12305 GCA_036984385.1 Crenuchus spilurus | reverse complement strand
AAGACAACAAACTACAAGCACAACCTTTACTAAACTACACTTGTTATGATGAAGCCAGAATACAGCCGCTTAGCTTTGTGTTTGTGCTCATGCGTCTTCATACATATTCATATATTATTGTTTATCAATTAAACTCATGTTATTAAACCTAATGATGTCAAACCAACTTATTAAAATACAGACATTCATCCTGCCTAACTACAAGACTTTTTTGGGACTAGTTTAGTTACTAATTTTATGACTTAATGAAAAACGCTGTTCAGTATTCTGACAAATATTTCATTTTGTTTGGTTTTGGTCAACATTTTTATTTTGGTGCATCCCAATATGAATGTTATTTGCTCCTGCTAATAGTAACATTACATTGTATCAACATTATGCATCTAGTAAGTACACTGCTAATATAAATAATAAATAACATATAGCAAAAATAACACTTTAGATAGCATGTAACAATTTTATGTAATGTATACTGTGTAACTAAAACAACAGACCATATTTACCAGCATATCAAATTAGGAACGCTGACCTAAGATTAGATCTCAGTCAGTTTGTATCATTCATGTAACACTCATTAGTAGGTGAACTGCCTGTCACCATGTTTTGTTACCAAACAGGAAGTAACCTGCAGTGTTGCACACATCACTGTAGAAATTAAACGATTTACCAGGTTCAGTGACCGCAGTGACCCTGCACGACTGTTAGTGCAAATTCGGTACTTGTCACCGTACATGTCTTTAATTAAGCTTAAATGTAAACTTCTACTTAGTGTACATACAGGACGGGTCTGGCACATTTCTGGCCCATCGGTACTCAACAGTTTACTCCAGTGTCGAGTCAATTCACTACACCGAAACATGATACAATTAACACAGTGCTTGTCAAAAATATGTTAATTGAAAAATGGTGCTGACAAACTTGATTAAAGAGCATCAAGTTACAAACACTCAAAACAATAAGGTTTCAATTGGGTTCCAATACCATTACATTTCAAACTCTTTTTCAGTTCTACAAGAACCTAACTTGATTTTAGGATCTACAGCAACCTCTAAAAACCAAACGTGCCCAACAAAACAGCCATCAGCACTACGCGAAAGTGACACTTCACTTCTCTAATTTGGTATTCACAAGATTACGCTCAACAGAGATTGACAAAATACCAAATAAAAATAAAAGTGAATGAAAAAGAAGTGGCCCCATGACAACTCAACCAGACTTTTAAATATTCCTAATAACACATTCCCAGTAATAGTCCTGGTATGTGAACTGATGCCCCAATGATCTAACTTCACCTTAGCTTACGACGGAGCTCCATTCAAAGCTTTAAATAAAGACTTTCATCCATGAATACATCTCCCTGATTCCACTACCGAGCAATACTTACATTGTCCCAGTTCTAAGTGAAAATGTGGCTACACAGTTAAGACTGCCAGAGCTGAAGAACGTGTTCTCTCATTGGATTAATATCTAAAGGCACGACTGACTCTGGCATGGCCAAGATCTCCTACTTCTCCTTTAGCTGGTCGAAGAAGAGAGGAGGAAGGGGAGCTCGGCTCAAAAAAAAAAAAAAAAAGAGGAAACAGACAACAGACGAGACAAGAAAGGACAAAAGGGGAAGTTGATGAAGATGTTCTGTGGAAAAACAAGAGGCTGCACATACCTCTGTAAAGACAAATGGAATGATCAGTAATACACCTCCTTAAAACTGACTCTTTAATGTAACGGTTCACCAAAAAACTGCTTAGTTATCCCCTAATCTTAGATTGCTACAGCATCACGAGTTAATATTTAGTCACAGTGTAGCCACTGGCTTTTACGAAATACGGATTACGTTAATTTCCATATATTTCCACTCTGATGGTACAAGCGGCATAATCCCAGCATCCTGACCCGCTCTGAAACACAACAGAGTTTGAAACACAACAGACTGATGGTTGCACAAGGTGGTGCACACCTTCAATCACTATTATAGAAAAGTCCCAAAAATTCCCTAAAACAGCCCTATGAGAACCACTGTACCAAAACTCTCAGAAAAACACGACATAATAGATTAAATTTAGTCATTTTAAGTTTTCTTTGTTTCACAGAGATGTACGTTAATCCACCTCCCTTCACAAAATAAAGTTTTCACCAGACAAAATAACGTTTTTAGGGATAATACCAAGTATGAGGGGTGAGCTGTGATGTTCAGGTTTCATAATAACTTTCACTTATTGCTGAATTGTTGTGTCCCTGTTAACTAAGCTGTAAAAAACATTGTTGACATTTGGTTTTAAAGACAATGATGAGTGTTGTTCATGTATGAGTATTGATTTGGTATCGAGTATAATGACAGTACACTTGATATTTATCAAATTAAAAATTACGATATTGTGACCACCATCAGCATCATAGCTACAAACCATCTGTAATCGACTGAATCTTGGTTGATTTACTATATTACAGGGGTCACTGTGGCCTGGTGGTTAGAGATCTGGTAAACACCAAATCTAAGGGATCTTGTAAATGGAAGCTTCCCGGGCAGGTCATGACTGAAGTGCCCTTGAGCAAGGTACCTAACCCCCAACTGCTCCTCGGGCTCACACCCTGGTGTGTTCACTAGTGTGTGTTTCACTGCACTGATGGGTTACATGTGGAGGTCAAATTCCATTGTGTGCAACCACTGGATCTAATCTAAAAATAATTATTATAAAAATACTCTGCATCACACATTGTAATGTCCGCTGGCTCAGGCGTCTACTGATTGGTCCATTCGAAACTAGAGACCCTGCGCTTTCCTCCGAGCGCGTTGGTTCCCCAGCGACGGTGTATCAGCGGTAGTTTGAAAAGAGCCGGTAGCTGTATCGCACGAAACGGAGTCTCCAGTCTTCAGTCTCCTAGAGTCAGGGACAGTGCAAAGTGATGGAGAGCGCCACTAATGGGTTGGGTTAATTGGTGACTACCACATTGGGAAAGGGAGAAAATTGGTAAAAATGTATTTAAAAAATACTCTGCATCATATGTAGCTACAGAAATGAAAGCTGCCAATAAAACATGATTAGAGTTTAAGGGGTTAAACACTCTTGTAGGTTATGGTGGTGAATGTCAGCAGTTCCACGTTTCACTATGGAGGTATGGCGCCAAAAGGATGGAGGCGGAGAGGGAGGGGGTGTGTCACTCATGTTTCCTCTTTAATATTGTTTAGTTTTGTTCTTCTACTACGACGCATGACTAATCTCTCAGTGACACTTCAGATACCGCCGTCAGACCAAAGAACAAAGGACAGGAACAGAACAACAATACTGCCAACCACAATCAAATCCCATACAGAGAAGACAAACGTGCACGAGTCCATTCATGTTTCCTTTGCTTTGTAGAAGACACATTAGACATGCTGAGCATGAAGGGATATCTACACCTCCTCAAAGACCACATGTAGGGTTATGCACTGAATCTGCAGGCTTATTATTTAGTTATTAAAACAATTACAATCATATATGGCCGTGACTACTGTAAACGACTGTATTCAGAAATAAAAAGGTAAGTTAGGTAAGTGAGGAATTGTAAAGTGGGGCCATATATGGATTAGATTTTAATAATATTAATTAAGTGTATCCTGTAGTTCGTCAATTGTGATGAACTGCAATCATAACAGTTGCTATCATGTTAATAAACTGTTATATGTAATCATTTTCAACATACACTACCAGTCAAAAGTTTTAGAACGTTTCCGGTGTGATCAAAAGGTTCATCCTACAGCAAGATAAAGACCCAAAACATCAGTCCAAGCTCTGCCAGAACTACCTCAGGAACAAACAACAGGATGGTCAGCTTGAAAACATGGAGTGGAGCACAGTCTCAGACTTAAACCCCATCCAGCTGATTTGGGATGAAGTGAAAAGCAAAGCAAACCTACAAGAGCCAACATTTATGTGACGTTCTGCAGCAGATTAGTGAAGAACTGTCTGAAGAATGTTTGATGTCTGTTGTAGAAAGAAAGTCACGTGTTCAGCTGTTATATCTGACAAAGGTGCTGCTTTGTGTGCAAAGTTTAGACACATTTTGGTCTTTAAACTGATTACATGAGTTATTATTTAACTCCTCTGCTTTAATGTCAGTGCAAAAAGACATTAAACTCATTTTACATACAAAATTGGAAAAATAGTGTTCTAAAACTTTTGACCAGAAGTGTATTTTTTAAATCTCTGTATATTCTATAATATAATTACACACATGACTTTTTCAATGCCTACTGCACCACTCCTTTAACAAAATAAACTCCAAACATGACTAATCTAAAAGCCTTTCAAATAAAAAGCCTATTTGTTTGCATTTTAGTGCATGCCTAACATAAAGCCAAGTCCCTCTGTGGCCATGGTACTCTGACAGACTGAACTCAGATGCCTGGGTTTGATAATTGATTTTAGCTGTGACGGTGGTTTCCAAGAAAGATGATAAACAAGAGACAAGAAAGCAGGGGGCAGATCAGCAATACAGCTTCACATTTCCATAAATAAAAAAAAACTTTTTCAATTACTGCATTGAAATTATAACTAGAAAATACTACAATAAAATACTACACTTGGTATTGTTACAAAATCAAAATTCTGGTATCCTGACAACCCTACACTCTTAAAAAAAGATCTCCAATGGTACTTTAGTTAAGAAAATGGTTCTACAGAGGAACCTCAGTTATCGTTTTCCCTGGTTATCATACAATGTGAATTTCATTGATTTTTTTTCCAGGAAAATTTTGTCCCAGTTATAGTTAATCTGCCCATTTTTCATCAGCGTGCCCACTTACAGCTAACTTTACACAAACTAAACATCCACCCACATGTTTGTCGTTCATACTGGCTTTGTTTCTCGTTGAGTAAGCATCACCCTGCGTGTGCAGCTGAAACATTTGTTTTGTTTTTCCTGTGTTTTTTGTGCTTGTTTATTGAGTGTGCCAGAAACATACCTCTCCGGACACATTTCCATATGCCAAGAAGAGTCTCAGTAAAGGTAAGACTTGTTAGAGGACCGCACTCAGACTTATGAGTGGAAAACAAGTGCAGAGCAGATAGAAGCTAAACAGCTTCACAAAAAACAAAAGGCTGAAGAAGCACCCAAAAAATGTTCAAAACAAACTAAAACATGTCACAGTGAAGTGACGCCGTGCAGTGATACCACCTGAAAACAGGTGAGGAAAAGAACCCTGAGAACGGGTGTACAAATCAAAGGCTGCTGAATGGATCACACCGGCATGCTCTAAAACAGAGCGTAAACCCAAAACACTCCAAAAGCACTGAGACCCGAGAGAGAAAGCAAGAGAGAAAACAGCCTCCGCAAGAAAGATCGTTTTTTTGTTAATAATTTGGAGTGTCTGGACTAATTAAATTTACATTATTTTTTATGAGAAATATTACTTCAATTATTGTTTGTTTCAGTTATCATCAGACACTTTAGAACAGACTAATGACAAAAACCGAGGTTCCACTATATACAGAACCATACACTTAAAGAACCCTTTGTGTGAATAAAAGGTTCCTTCCGTTGTGAAAGGGTTCTTCAGATTGATGAGGAAAATGCTGCAGATGGTTCTATACAGAACTTTTTGAAAATGGTTCTATATAGCCCCCAAAATGGTTCTGCTGTAGTTACAATGTCAAGCTTTTAATAATAGAGGAACCCTTTTTGGTGCTATACAGAACCATTTTCAAAAGGTCACTTTCCTCATCAATCTGAAGAACCCTTTCATTATTCAAAGAATCTATATAGAACCATTTTATTTCCTAACGAACCTTTAAAGAACCATCTCTTTAAGAGTGTACTGCATAATGAAATACAGCAGCTTACTTTGTAAAAACTTAACAATGCCAACTATTATTAAAACTTTATTTAATTATTTTAAAATGTATTATTTCTGAAACCTGCTGAACTGATGTAAACTCAGGTCCATAAAAAGAACATATTCCACTTGAACTTACAGTGAAATACACGTAAAACTGGAACATCCTGTTGGACGTGCAGTCAAATGGCCAGTATGGCCGTATCTGTCAGGCTTTATGGTGGTCTGCACAGTGCACACACATGCTAAAAGCTTCAACAAACAACCGAGAAGAGATGTAAAGACCACTGAGTGCAAAAGCAAACCCGTCTTTGAAAATCAGAACGTGTGTAAACTCTTTTTGAGAGCTTATCTGGACAGGACAACACTGCTCCTTAAATGGTCTTTTATATAGTTTTTTGTAAATTCACTGTTCTGCTGTTTCAGTAACTTCCACAATGTCGATCTAAATGGTTTAATGTTGTCTGCACTGAACTGAATGTAGTAAATCCTACAGTGGCACAAACTCCTGACTGACAACAACAGAACACACATATTCCTGTTCTTATCTGATATAAGATATGACTGACTATATGAGAAACACACTCCTCTTTCCTGAAAACTGAAAGACGGTAACATGTTCAGTGGAACATTAATGAACACTAATTAACTAATTAACTTCCAGTAAGCACAACAACACAAAAAGGGCTTCGTAGTAGTGCTGGGCGATAAAACGATAACGATATGTATCGCAATAGACACATAATCAATATCAATAGAAAATGTGCTCGATAGAACGTTCGATATATATATTTTTCATTGGAATAAACCAGAGCAAAGATTCCGCTTTAAATGCACCCGCTTGTGAAGCAAGATTGGTTGGTCGGTCCTCTGGTGCCTAGCAACGTATGGAGTGACACGCTAATAGCCAATCACGGAGCACTATCAAACTTGGTTGTGCCACCTCGTTATCTCATGCACGCCCTCTTGTTTGTGTAACTTGAACCGGCACGCTGTGAGACGCATGGTGAGTGGAATATAAGTGCGACGAGCAGCGCGACGAGCAGCGCAACAGCGAGTGAAGAAATTGTGAATAAAAAAGGAAAGGCCAGCTCACCAGTATGGCAGTTTTTCGGATTTTTTCAGTCGGACCGTACTCAGACCAACGTTGTCTGCAAATTGTGCAGGACTGTTGTCCCCACCAAGACCGGCAATACGACTAACTTGTTTTACCACCTTAGCCGGCTCTAATTAAGGACAAAATGGTGTGCATCACTACAGACAGTGTGGCCAACATAGTGAAGGCGACATCACTAAATGACTGGACACGGCTGCAGTGTTTTGGCCATCGTTTGCACTCTGCTGTTAGTGAGTAGCATTGTCATTTTGATGATAATTATCCATGTTGGTTCCTATTTATTATCCAATGTTTATTTGAGATGCTATAGTACTAATAATAACAACAACTAAAAATATTACTACTACTACTACTAATAATAATGCTGATTATCACTGTAATAATAATGCTGATCATTGTAAAAATAAAAATAATAATAATAATAATAAATAATAATAATAATAATTTTTATTATAATTGTTATTAGTAGGCGATTAACTTCCTTGTAAACTTCCTAGCACTAAATCAACTCCTAGCACTAAGGGCAAGGATATTTTTTTTATTTGAGTGTTTTTCATGGTTGTGTTGCCAATTCTGAGGAAGGTTAAATTTGAAATAAAATGTTTAAATGTAGCATTTTTTTCTCATAGTCCTTATTATTATCGATATCGACCAATATGAAGTACTAATATCGTGATACAGTTTTTAGCCATATCGCCCAGCCCTACTTCGTAGTTCAACAAACGTATGCACGTGAGATACAACAATTCATCTGTAAATTAGAACTGAAACATTAAAACTTTCTTGACAATTACAAGTTAATTTGCAATAAGAATTTGCATTTTGCACTATTGGATCTTAAGAAGGTTCTAAGTAAAGCTTCACGATGCTAAAAGAAGAAATCAGCGCAAGAGACACAAAGTTTTAAGCTGCATTTTTAAAAAAATGCATTTTCACTCTAACATGATTTTTTCAGCTGATCAAAAGTTTAAGACCATAGCCTTTAAAAGCCAAAATCTGCACCATTTTTTAAATGATCCTGAGGGTTATGGAACAAAAAAGTCAAGTGGTAAACCCAAAAAAATTTCACCAGCACTTGCCTCCTGCAAACACTTGGATCAAGCTGCCTAAACGATTGTTTGAAGTGATCAACAAGAATGGTGGAGCTACTCATTACTGAGTCCTTTTTTTGACACTTTGATTCCTGTTTTGAGGGTTTTTTGTTTTTTTTTTAGCTATGGTCTTAAACGTTTGTCAGCCTATTTCAGTATAATTGTTGTTTACAATAAATTCCCTGCTCAAAAGTTTTTGTCTCTTGCACCCATTTCTTCTTTTAGCATTGTGAAACTCCAGAACCTTCTTAAGATCTAATAGTGCAAAATGCTAAATCTTGCCATTTTTTAACTGGTCTTAAGATTTTGATCAGGAGTGTATATGCTACTACGACAAAATATACCACATACCAGGCCTAATACACTGTGTGCTCAAGATACCGGTGATGCTGGAATATATGCAGGAAATGACCTGAATGTCATATGCAGTAATATATTAATGCATTACACTATACATTGATGCAAACGTCACATCCAGTTGTTTAATACAGATGTGGAACGTCTACTAAACATGCTTACTATCATTGGCCACTTCATCAGGTACGCATACATCATATCATACAAAATAGGGGTGCAGGGAAAAATCGCTTTGAGCGTTTCTAACATTAAACGATTCAGAATCGATTCTCGTTTTCAAAAAATCTATTCTTTTTGAGGGTGTGGATGTGCCTTCTCAGCCACCGTAGTGCTAGGCAAAACAAGGAAGCAGCGTCGGCTACGTACAGGCATGCAAGCCAAGCCGCCGTCTTTGAAAACAACCATTTGGAAACACTTTGGATTTTACCGTCAACCCGGCCCGGGTAAGAAAGGGCTTGACGTGACTCATGCGATTTGCAGAGATTGCAACGGTAAGGTAACGTATTTCGTTCGTATTTGAAAGAATGGGAAAAAAATCGATTCGTGACCCCAAGAATCGATTCACTCGATTCCCAAAGATTTGCAGCCCTAATACAAAACATCTACACTCAGTCATTTTATCAGCTCCACTGATGTCAGAAGAGGAGGCAGATGCCGCGTGGATTAACACAAACAAATGGCTATGAAACAAACTGTGGCTCTGATAACTTTACAAGTAGACAATATACTTCACAGGTTGACCTTACATGACCATGAAGACGACCATAGATAACTATGAAAACAAACATGGACGACGATCCAGGACCGTGATGACATTACAATGATGGACGTAGACTGTGGAACAAGAGGGAGCATTAAAGCAAGACCTAATTAGACAAGAGATTGGGGAACAGGGCTGTGAAATCACGAGACACTGCAGCCAGACGTAACATGGGCGGAGACATGACTGAACGTAAACAAACAGCACATGGACATGAGACTGAGGCGAGGCTGCAATGGGATGTTTCACTGCTTACCATACAGGTGCACTTTATAGTCCATCTGTTTCTCTGTATACTTTATTAACCTCCTTTCACCATGTTCTTCAGTGGCCAAGACCTCAAAGGGGCATTATTTGGACCTGCAGTGACACTGATGCGGTGGTGGTGTGTTAGTGTGTGCAGCGCTGGTACTAGAGGATCAGACACAGCAGAGCTGCTGATGGTTTTAAACACCTCATTATTTAAACATCTGTTTGAGTGCAAAGTGCATCAACCAAAACTACCAGCGAAAAACCAAATGATGATCAACACATACGCTGCAGTTCTGTCTGAGCTCCTGCTTCTGACTTTACATCTACAAGATGGAGCGATAAAGTTTTAATGAATGATCACCCAAATAACAGCTGCTCACTGAAGAACACAGTAAAATGAGACTAACAATGTATGTAGACAATGTGCACCTTTATGGAATGTGGATCTGATAAATTGGACAATTAGTGTATATAGTACATGTTTTTACATGAAATCACATTAATTTAACTACGAAAGCATGCAAGGCTGCAAAGTAAAAAAAGGCTATTTCCTAATTATTGGCACAGTCCTTTAATAAAGGTCTTCCTCCAGAAATCTTTTATCAAAACGGATTCAGCATATTAGGTCAATTTGCCCGTCTATTGTAGCTAATGTGGCAAATTAAAAGTCCATTATAATGTACCATCTAGTCTTACATGTCATTATAAACAATTATAATAAATCTACTGCTAACAGTAAACAAAAGTCACTGATATTTGTCCCTCATACTGATATGAGGCTTCTCATAGTACTGTCAGCATCTGTTCTGCTTGTCTGTTTCTCCAAACTGGCCAGACACTTTTGAAGTGAAACACTATAGAGATTTACCATTGACTTCACCTCACTTCTTTTGTGATTAGCGTGACCTTCTACTTCCTGAAAAGTGCCCAGAGGAAGTGGAAGCAATAGAGGACTTACTTATTTCAAAGGTTGCTGCATTATGTCATAGGAAGCCTGTCAATTCATAGCTAAGGCTGTGTATTTTTTTTATTATTATTGGCAAAAACCTGATAACAAGATATGTATCATGATACAAGGTTTAGGACCTAGTATATTCTGATATATTGCAATACTGTAGACAAGATAATGTCATTTTTTAATATTATTTAGACAATTGTCAGTGATGAGCCCTTATGCTACTCATTTACATTGGACTGGAAGAGTCTAATGACTGAAGATAGATTACAACACTGCTATCTAGTGGTCAGAATATATCCCAAAATATATCAGTCTGCCACCAATCATTAACATCTAATTAAAAATCAATATTGTTTTTATATAATCTATAAACATAATACTGAAATAATCAAGTGTATCAGTGTTTTCTTTCCTGACCTAGGGCTCAAATAGTACCCATTTATTTTTCTGTAACACTCAATAGTAGGAATGCACCAAATATTCGGCAAATTTATACTAAACAATGATGAATTTCTGATGTCATAAATATTAACAGATTCACCAGCACAGTTAGTTTGGTGGTGAAATGTAAGAAGACAACAAACTACAAGCACAACCTTTACTAAACTACACTTGTTATGATGAAGCCAGAATACAGCTTTAGCTTTGTCTTTGTGCTCCCTGCTGCAGTGTTAGGGATCGTCTCACAATTAGCAGAAGAAATGTGAAGTGTTTCAGTGTCTGTAGCCAATGACACTCACATTAAACACACAAAACATCCATCTGACTTACATCATTCATTTTAGACATTTTACATCATTTTATTAAATATTAGTAATAATGTAACACACATGCATCTTCATACATATTCATATATTATTGTCTAACATTTGCTTACCATTCATTCATCCAGTCATTCATTCCTGATAACTACAAGACTTACTTTTGGAAATAGCTTATTTACTAATTAAAAAATTATTTATGTAAATGAAGAACCATGTTCAGTATTTGGCTAAATGTTTTATTTTGTTTGGTTTCAGACAAAAAAAATCTTTTTGGTGCATCTCTACGTAATATCTTTGATCAAACGTGTCAATGCACTACGAGCCACAAATTGTCACCACGCTAACATTTTGTTATCATGCTAATGTCTTTATAATACTACGAGCAGTTTTGTTTTGAGTCATAGCTTCAGTTGCGAGTTTTGTAAATAAAGTCTTGCATCTGACCCAAGCTGCATCCGACTCCTCCACCCCTCTTTGACAATTAAAATGTTTATTCACATTACAGAGAACTTCCTGATTTTGACTCTGGCATAATTGAATAATAGCCATCCTGAATAGTAGTTTATCTAATAAAAAATCTATCATTTTCAGTATTGGGATGGCTAGCTAGCTGCTTTATGATTTGAGATGCTGCTCAAAAGTTCTGAACTATGCAGGTCTAAAAGGCTTGATTTATATTTATCTGAAATGAAAGCAAAAAAAATTGTCAGGGAAAGAGATGACATTCAGATTAATCTAAACTCTCTGTATGGATTTCACTTCAGTTTAAAAAATCCCTGGAGACATTGCTTAAAGTACAAGGTGGACCTCGACATCACTGGCAGATATCTGGTGATGTTTTCAGTCCTCTTTTAATTAAATTGTGATTATAACCTGCACTTATTACCCACATTAGAAATTAACATAATGTGTACTTAAGTTTATTTGTGGTCTCTGAGCAATTGCGTCTCAACCTCAGCGCTCCATAAATTACAAATTCAACAGCCAGATGCTGCAAAAGCAAATTATCAGTGCAAATGTCCTCAAGTATTACCTGCATAGCAGTGGCGGATGCTGGTCTTTCAAGGAGAGGAAGCTCAATTTCGGGCTACATCATAAAATATGTCGGTTTATTTATACGTAAATTCTACCCTCCATTCCTTTTCAAGAAAATGATCTGTGATCCTGTCGTACCAACAAGGCGTCTTTTCCAGG
>BRDA01094082.1:0-12821 GCA_036984385.1 Crenuchus spilurus | reverse complement strand
CTCTTACTGGTGCAATGTGACATTAATGAAGATTGGCCACCAGACTGGTCCAATTTAGCCATGAAACCTCCCACACTAAAGTGACAGGTGTTTCACTTTCATTGTCTAACCCCTGTATATACGACTTATATTAAAAAAACTATATATCAGATCTGTACAATACTGGTGGCTAGTAATGTGTAAATAATCACTGTTTATGTATCATTGCTGCTTATTTGTATACATTTTTAACAAATTATAATCTTTGTTTTATTAAGTACTGTAGGGACTATGCAGCTAAGAGTTTCACTCATCTTCAAACCTGTGTAGGTGATGGGACATTGATTTGATATCGCTTTGAAAGAGCAAAAAAAAACACCTAAAGCTATTTATTCGGAACACATCATTTGTTAAACATTTTAATGGAAACCCAGTTTGCTAACCTAATTTGGATGAACCCCATCATCATCACCTTCATTCTAGCTTTTAGTCGTCATGGGCTTAATATTTGGATCTCAAAATATTATAGAATAAATTCCAGTTTTATTTGGATCTCATTTGAATGGAAACCCAGCTTGCTAATTTGATTTGCATGGGCAGACACAGGCCAATTGGCATTTCAGAACATACAGTCGAGGTTCATTCAGTGATATGTGTCTTAAAAGCAATAAACAGGCTCATTTTGTACCTTAATCATAGTAAGATTAATGTGAGGAAATGTTGTATTCCCTCATCTCATATTGAATGAGGTTGTGTGTGAAATATTTAACATTTGAGAAGTTTTTTATTTAACATTTGAGAAGTTTTGCAGTCATTAAAAGAGACTAAACATATTTTTCTGTAATTAATCTGAGAAAGATCATTATCAGTGGTGTTATCATTTTCAACTTGTGTTGCAATCTGGACTCATTCATGCAGATTTCTGCAGAGAATTACAGAGAATTCAGCCTTTTCTTTTCAAAGAAGTCAACCAGGGGCTTGTTCAGTCCCTCATCACCTGACAACTGCGACTCCCTCCTGGCTGGTACCTTCAGATCCCCATAACTGATCCAGAACCTGAAGGTTCGACTCGTCAATGTTTGAAGTTCAAGTACGGCTCAGCTTGACCCATATCCTTCAAGACCGATGCAAGACAAGCCTCCAGACCTTTTCTCTCCTGGCACCTAAATTATGGTTTGAATGGGCTTCCTCCAGCCTCAAGGGAACTTTCCTTGTCACTGTCGCCTTTGGCTTGCTCCCGTTCGGTTTTGGGTTTTGATTCAAATTGTCTGATTCTAATTACTGTAAAGCTGTTTTGTGACAATGTCTGTTGTAAAAAGCGTTATACAAATACATTTTGATTGATTTTGATTGAGGAGACCAGCTGGAGTTTTAGGAGAGGAATTGTTTTCCCATTGTTGTCTTATGTAGCAGATATGCAGGCTTTTAAACTGTGCACTGATATGTTAGATGGTCTCTCTCCTCTCCAGTCTGGACAATACTGTGTCTGTGATTTCCCAATAATAATAAAATATTGATTAATCTGACCACAGTCCATTTTAAATGAACTTTGGTCCAGATAATCTCTGATGGCACTCCCGCAGCTTGGATGGAAAACGAAGCGATATATGGAGTAATTTCACTTTTGCTGCCACAGAAAACAAAATGGAGTGCAAAGTTTGTGGACTGGAAATAATTGGGAAAAACACGACAAACCTCAATACCACCACGATAATTATGAAAAGGTAAGCTAATGTAGCCAATGTAGCTAGTGTCACCCTCTATCCTAAGACTATGGGTAACGTAAACGTGGGTGAATAAATTCAAGCAGACACCAACGAGTCGGTTCTTAATACTTTTTTATATTCTTTTCTTTTCGACTACTGCCACACTACCTACTCCCATCTCTCCTCTCCTCCAGACCCTCTCTATCAAACACAGAGATATCAAGAGAGAGTGACTGTGACTAACACACCAGAGTAATCAAAACAACATATATGAACTAGAATAAAATTGTCACAAACACATTTTCATGAACTGTCTCTTCTATAACAAAAAACTAATTATAAAGTAACCAAATTATTTAGTATCAGATTCTTATCTTACACTAGCTAGCTAGTTAGCTAATGACAATGAATATGTATATTGTTTGATGTTTCATTTTTTAATTTTTCAATGTCTAAAGGGGAAATGTGCAGTCTGTTATCATTATCTTATGTGTTTAGGTTAAATAAATTACAAACACATCTAACTGGAGCTGTGAGACACACATACAGCCTTCATTGCATTTTAAATACATATTTGAGGTCATTGTGTTATTAAATTAATTAAAGACTATTTTATTAAAATAGCAGTTAGCAATCTAAAAATATCTCTAATTTAAAATAGTATAACTAAAAAATACAACTAAAATTAGATAAAATATTTTAAGCATTTAATTGACTAAAACTAGACTAAAATGTTTTCAGTTTTCATCAACTAAAACTAGACTAAAAATAAAACAATAACTAAATGACTAAAATGTGACTAAAACTAATATACATTTTAATCATAAGGCTAAAACTAAATCAAAATCACCTGTCAAAATTAACACTGATAATACAGACTTAAAGGAGTGATAATCACAGCTACAGGTGGCATCATATTATCATGTGACTCAGACATTCATGTCAATAAAACAAAGTTAAAAAGTTAGTGCAAAGTTAAAAACAGACATCAGGATCAACTAATCAAATCCTAATAGCACTAATGGATCTGGATACGCTTGTCTGCTAAATGTCTTACATGAAAACGTTCTAGATAATATGTCATATTAAAATACAGGTAATGTGAGGGTGCTATCCTAAGACTTTTAGAGATTGTTTTACTGCATTGTCTTATGAATGTAAGAGGTCAGCATTCATCTGCACCAACAAGGGAGGATAAATGATGGTGTTGTCATGTGATGGATGCTCATAAGCTGCATTGCTCAGTCTTTTATTAAGGGGATTTAAAGGTTTTGTCAAGTTTAAGGTAAATTTTTAAGCATTTCAGTGCTAATAAGAAACTTGTTTCCCTCTTTAGGAGACACATGCCCAGCTTAGTGGTAACTGATTACTGTTCTCTCACTTTACACTGCTCTAATAAGCGACTTACTCCACCTGTAAGATAGTGATTTGGCACTCCACCACTCTTAATGGGACCCATTTTCTTTATACACAACATAAGAAATCCTCTGCATAGTGGTGGAGTGTCAAATCACCATCTCTTACAGATGGAGTAAGTTGCTTATTAGAGTATAATCTTGACAGCTCACACTGGGCTGAGGGTGGTGGGGTTATTCAGGGGCTCTGGGAGTGTATTTGTGTTCACTGATGTGTTTTTTCTTTTGTTTTTCTCAGGTGAGTTTTTCACAACACATGATTTCTCAGTTTAGCCAGGTAACTTAAGCCCAAAGTCAAACCTGTCCAATGAGAAAAGAGCAGCAGGACATTCCTACCCACAATTCTCAGCACTGGGCTTCACCTCTAATAAAATCCTGCTTTGTGGAAAACCCCCCAAGTGTGCAGTGATTTATTTATTTATTTATTTATTTTTATTTATTTACTTTTGATTTGGTGCTGTGCATCCCCACTCTTTACACGCACACACACACACACACACACACACACACACACACACACACTGGTGTACAGAAGGGTAGAAGGTGAACAATAATAATAATAATAATAATTATTATTATTATTATTATTATTACACAATAAAATTTGTCAAAAAAAGATGACAAAATACAGTACAGTAAGTATATCAGTAGGTGGATGTTGTACATAAAAAAGAACCAATAGAAGCATCTTTCTCTATGAGCTGACATTGTACACATTCATTTCTTTATTGACAATAAAACCCCAAATCAATATTCCTGCACCTTCCTTTACACAGAGCCCGGAGAGCATCTCCAATATTAGGTTTTGGAACTGTCCCCAGCAGAGCCTGTATACACACATGGAATCCTACTGTGTGATACTTCTCACACATCCCATCTCCATTCTGCCATCTTCACCATCAGGGCTTTATGATGGGATGAGTATGAGGTCCACAGTGTGAGCACAGTCCATTACAGACACCAGCAAGCTCCCAATGTGTTTTTACCTCCTCGCTAATTAGCTTCCACTGAGTTATGATAACAGCAAGTTGCTAATTAGCCAATCTAATGAAGCTTTCTCCAGATCTTACTGAGCTAATGGTCTGATCGCTCTCTGTGCAATGCATGATGGTTAGCCTCAAGCAAAGCAGTGCACTTAGCAAGCCTGAGAGAACCTCAAATGCCTAATGACCTTTCTCAGGCCACACAATGCCACTATAAGGTATGCAGTCATATGAAAATATTATGACCACCTAACTAAATAAAGAAATAGCCACCTTTCACTCAATGACAATTTCCTGTTCATTATAAAGGTTCACTGGCCTACTGAGGCTTGTGTACCATTTGCTGGAGTTGTCAGGCATCGATGGCCTGTGGGGACACCTTCATTATGGCAGGTCTAGAACATCCTACAGTTAGTGGTTTCTGAGATGCTGTCTCCACCATGTTTCACAGGTACACTGTTATCATGTACATCAGTCACATCACATCCTTTGTTCATGATGATGGTTTTACACTCTGATACAACTGACTAGTGTGCAGCAAACCCTGTTATGTGACATGTCATTCTGATTTAATTCAGTGCTGAAGAGCATCATCATTACTCCTGACATCGTAATACAGAAACAATACACTGTATTTCCATGTCATATAATTTCAGTGAAATTGACCAGAACAACAGTGGTTTAATATAGAAATGTTAATTGAGCAGCTAAGTGTTGATGCACTCATTTGGCCAGGTGTGCTAGGTGTGAATTGTGGGCCATTTAAAGCATAATTACTCTCCCCAACAACAACTCAGTGACCTATTAATCCTAAAGGACTGTGTGAAAGAAAAAATACAATATCCGCCTCCTGCAAATAACGTGGGAAAGAGATTATTTCTCCCTAAAGATTTGTGTTTTCCTCCAACACTATTCAGCCAAGACTCATTCTGCTGGCCAGTAACATGACTTCACTGCAGAAAATGTATTTTTATATACTTTGACAATATCAGGGCTATTACACTAGTGTAATACAAGGCAAGTCAAGTTTATTTATACAGCACCTTTAATCGACATGTGGCAGTTATAATAAAATAAATAAATAAAAACAACATTAAAATAGATTTTTAAAAAGTTAACACAAAATTAAAAATATAAATAAATGAGTATTTTTAAATAGAAGACATTATACTAGCTCAGTCATAAACACATGAAAAGAGAGGTTTGTAATCTGGATTTAAACATTGTTATGCTTGAGGGGTGCTTATTGCAGTTACTTGCTGCATTCCAGCTGAATGCAGCTTCACTATGTTTAGTAAAGGTTCTGAGCTCAACAAGCTGACCCGAGACCGCAGATCTAAGAAATCTACTTGGTTGATATTCTTATTTGAAATTTATTTATTTTATTTTTAACCTGATTGTCTCCCCAGTGTGTTTGGTAGCCAATCAAACTGCCAAGCCGTTGACTCTCCCTATCACTTGTAATATCTCTGAGTCTATGAGGGTGCAGACTAACACAGGCCTCTTCTGATGCATGTGAAGTCAAGCTCTGCCTTTTTTCTAACTGCTGCCAATACATTGCCATGGGGTAGCCAACACATTCGGAGGAAAGTGCAGGATCCCCAGTACTGATGGATCACCTGGCAGATGCCTGAGTCAGCCAACACTACTTAGGAGTGCTGGAAAGAGACTACCATCTTACCTGCCCAAAGAGAGCACAGCCAGTTTTGCTCTCTCAGGCCCTGGCTGACGATGGCATGCAGCATGATTGGAATTTGAACTCGTGATACTCAGATCATAGTGACAGTGCCTTAGTCTGCTGAACCACTCGGGGCTCTTGGTTGATATTCTTAAAGCATAATTGAAATGTATTCTTGACCATTCTGTGCTTTATAGCCTAACAGCAGCATTTTAAACTCTATTCTGTAATGACTGGTTGCCAGTGCTAGGATTTTAAAACAGGACTAATATGCTCTGATCTCTTAGTTCTGGTGTAAACTCTAGCAGCATCTTTCTGAAGCTGGAGCTGTTTAATAGTCTTTTTGGGAAGTTAAAAGTCCATTACAGGAGTCTACTGGAAATAAAAGCATGGATGGGCTTTTCTAGGTCTTGCTGGGACACCAGACCCCTAATTTTAGCTCTATTTTTAAGATGATAAGATATGGCTAATAAAGGTATGATGAATCTATTAAAACAAGACTTCGGACTTGGTCTTGAGTGTATATATGCCTGAGAGTTAAGATGTTCAGTGATACAAATCCTCTTTTCTTTAATACAAGGACCAAAGTAATTACAGTGAACTAGAGCAGTGCAATATGGGAATGATACCTGTTATGTAAATCTAGATGTAATTACAGGTAAGTACTGTAGAATAGCCCAGATAACATAAAGTGTTACAGTCATTTTTATTAATAACTAAATGTGTCAACGTATCTGCCCCAAGCTCTTTCTGCCCCAAAATGATATGGCAGAATTAAATTATATGACATGCTGTTAAGAATACTGCATGAATTCATTTAAATGAGTTCTGAGGCATTTTTGTAGATATTTGGGTTGAGCAGATCAAATGGCCCAAATAACCACCTGCATCCTGACCCCACCAGCTATTACTGGTGTTACAGTTACTGCAAGTAAATACTGCAAAATACATCATATACATTTTTACAAACAGCAGTCATTTGCTATTGTAAAGATTATTTTTATTTGATTTCATATTTGTAATGGACTATTCCATATTAGTCAGAGTGTTGATTATATTAGATAAGATTAGAATTAGATATTACATTTGATTAGGCTAGATAAGATTAGATTACAATTAGATTAGATTGTAGTAGATTAGATTTGATTTCATTTCATTAGATAACATTAGATTCGATTAGACTAGATTAGATTTGATTAGATTAAATGAAATTGGGTTAGATTAGATTAGATTACAGCAGATTAGATTAGATTAGATTAAATAAAATTGGGTTAGATCAGTTTTGATTAGATTGCAGTTAATTGGATTAGACAAGATTAAATTAAATTTGATTTCATTAGATAACAGTAGATTAGATTAGATTTGATTGTGTTAGATTATATTAGATTAGATTACAATTAGATTAGATTCCAGTAGACTAGATTAGATTTGATTTCAACAGATAACATTAAATTAGATTTAATTTGATTAGATGAGATTAAAATATGTCAGATTAGATTAGATTACAGTCGACTGGATTAGACAATATTAAATTAAATTTGATTTCATTAGATAACAATAGATTAGATTGGGTTAGATTAGATTAGATTAGATTAAATTGGGTTAGATTAGATTAGATTATTTGTCATTGCATATTCTTACAATGAAGTTCGATTTCACTCCAAACAGTGTTTCAGTTCATAAAAGATCTATAAAACTCCACATACATTCAAATTAAGAAGTGTCAATTAAATAGAAGTCATAATTAATGTAGCAATTAAAACTCAAAAAAATCTATTTAAAAAACACTTGCAGGACCACATTCACACACATTCAGTATAAAACTAACTGTACTGCTGCATTATTTCAGGGTCAGGTTCAATAAAATGATGGCTTTAGGATAAAAGCTGTTCAGTATTATTTTGGGAAATAGTTTAGTTTTATAGAAATTCAGAACCGTGTTCAGAATTCGGCCAAATGTTTCATTTTGGTGCCTCCATACAGCCCCATTCCTGTCATTTGCTTATGATCCTGAAATCAAAGAATCAGCCTGTTCCAGAACCTTGCACAAATCAGACTTTCTCTTTTTCTGTCTATAATTATAGGACTGAGGTTTGACTGAAATTCACAGCACACAGTCTGGACAAACAGCTCGAGGGTGTGATGGAGAGTTTGCGAGGTCGGTCTGGCTGTGTGCCAGTGTGCAAAAGCCTGATGCTTCCAATGACTCACACTTTAGCAAGTGTACGTACAGATCTGCAATCAGGACAGTTTCCTGGAAAAGACTCAGGTTGGCATGTTTATGATGTTTCCGGTTTGGACGAAAATGAATTTGGTAGACGTCACATCATCTTTGATTTGGTTTTCAGAGGAGTTTGGTTTGTTAAAAAGGAGTTTATTTTACTTGGTGGAAGTCAGTAATCTATAGCAACTCTCAGTCCGTCTGTCTCAGATGTACAGAAGCATCTCAAAATGCTGTGTGGCATGGAGGTGATCAGCCAGTGGCATTGTTGAGGTGGTATGGAAGCTCAGGTTGTTTGATAGCGGCCTTCAGCTCGTCTGCATTGTTGGGTCTGCTGTCTCTTATCTTCCTCTTGACAATAGCTCATAGATGCTCTGTGGGGTTTAGGTCAGGTGAGTTTACTGCCCAGCACAGTGATACTGTGGTTATTAAAGCAGGTGTTGGTACTTGGCAGTGTGGGCAGGTGTCAAGTCCTGCTGGATAAACAAAATCCACATCTCCATAAAGCTTGTCAGCAGATGGAAGCATGAAGTGCTTTATACTGTCCTGGTAGACGCTGCGCTGACTTTGTACTTGATATAACACAGTAGACCAACACCAGGAGATGACGTGGCTCCAAAAAACATCACTGATTGTGGAAACTTCACACAAGACCTCAAGCAGCTTGAATTATGTGTCTCTCCACTCTTACTTCAGACTCTGGGACCTTGATTTTTCAAATGAAATGCAAAATGTACTTTCAGTGATGGTTTGAGGAGATGTATCATCTGCTGGTGTTGGTCCACTGTGTTATATCAAGTCCAAAGTCAACACAGCTGCCAAAATAAAACTGAAAAGTTACTCTGAGGTTCCACAATTATCAGTGTAACTGGTAACAGGTGAGCTCAACCATAAAAGGAGACAACAAAGTCTTAGTTTCAAATTTTGGTTTTGTCTCCACTGGCGGGAACAACAACTCCGGAGGGTAAGAAGTAGACACTACCACTTGCAATACTGTAACAAATGATTCATGTGTCAATAAAAGAAAAGGTGATGTAACACAGTGATAAACACGTCTTTGTCCCAACTTTTTTGAGTGTTGCAGGCTATTTTTAAACTTGTTTGTATTTTACTAATACAATACAGAATTAAGTTAATTTAGTGCGTTTTTAGAAAGAATCCCAGCGTTCTATAAATGAGGTTTGTAGGTGACTATTGAGCTGTAGAGTTTATTAGAAATGTTAAACATGTCTTGGCTGATCAGCTACACTGGAAGTAAGTGGAAAATTGGGTAAATATGATTTCTAGGTTGATTTATTCCTTTAAAGGTAACCAAACTTCAACAGCTATCAGGTAAGAATATATCTTTTAAATGATCTAAAATGTTAATTTTTACATTTTAATTTGCTTGAAATCAGTAGATGCCTAATAAATCCATTTACAGTGCTGGATTACATTTCATTAGAAGTCTACCAAATGCAGTTCATCAGTAGTCACCATTCAAATACCAGCTGGTCCAATGCTGGTCAGAAGTGACCAGTGATAAATGGAGCAATAAGAAAAGCTGTCTTTAGGGAACCACTAATCTATCACCTTAATCTCATTGTGCTACAGGCAGCAGATCTCAAAGTGGAAATTTCAGGTGAGTCACCTGTACACCTGCCATAAACCTGTCAACTGTGCAGTGCTGTACAGCTGTGACTGTTGCTGAACCTTTATTATTAAAGCCTTAGTTTGGTCTATAAATATCAAAACTCTTAAAATGACAATGTTTTTATGCTATTGTGTAATGCTAATTTCAGCTAAATGCAACTTTGTAGTGTTTATAGTAGTGCTAAGCTAACATATGACAATGGCCATTCTAGAACAAACACAGACATTTGAGTCTCGTAAAGGGCTTTCAACACATTTTATCTTTATATCAAAACATTATGACTCACCATGTGACATGGTGATTTGGTGTGTCGATTGCTTTATAATAATTGCAGGAGTCGTCATTCATCTCTGGCATCAATGGCCCATGGGGAACCACTGTTTTGCTGTTGGGAGACTCAGTGTACAAGAAGTCCATTAAAGGTTTCTGAGATGCTGCCTCCACCATGCTTCACCCAGTAAAATGCTCAAATCAGACCCAAAAAATGTACAAATAGTTCATTGTGTGACTCCTATAATGCCGGAGCTCTGGCTAGTACACATGCACAACAAAGAGGAGGGGGGTGGCCTTCACCACAGAAATCTTTACCAAGAAGCTGATTGGCTATTTTGGTTGAAGGGTGAGACTTTGCTTGAATCAGATGCCATGTTGAGTGTTACAAGCGTTATTCAACCAGTGACTAGTGTCTATTATAAAGGCTCTGCTGAAACCTTCTAGAGATTGTATTTCCAGTGGACTTATCTAGAATGTCCAGAAAGATTAGAATAAATTTTTTTATTCAATCAAACATGATTGGTTGATGTCACTCCTTAATTATATTAGTGGTCCTTCAGTGCAGCTCCTGAAGTCCTAAGCAGTGGAAGAGCCAGCTCGGTTAACTCTGCATACATAATGGCAATGGTCTCAAGAACATAATAAAATAATGTGTAAACATGTTTGTACTTCAAAAATGACCGATGATATAGACCCCTTTAGGCTTTAGGCTTTCTGTGAAGGTTTACAAGGAACCGATGGTCCCCCACTGCTATACAGTATGTGAAAACAGCTGGGCACTGTGAAGCACCCAGCAGCACTTCCCTCTACAGTAAAGCTAAACATCCGAAGAGCTGTTCACACATCACAAGCAGGACAGTTAAAGATTAGAAGACTGCTATAGGATGTATTACATACAAGCAGAAGAAGATGCGAGCAATGAAACAAGGCAATAAGCACCGGTATGGACGGAACAGAGATGAAGAAAATGCGAGACGTGCAACAGCACAGTGCAATCTCCAGCTGGCATACCTGTAGAGATCTTACTATTCTGAATTTCATTTCAGAGGTTTAATGTGAGTGAGAGAGAGCGAGAGAGAGAGCGAGAGAGAGAGAGAGGGAGACAGGATCACACTGGGTATCTGACAGCAGCAGGATGGAAGTGACACAGGTTGGAGAGAGCTATAGTATTTAAAATCCCTCTAACATTCACACACTAATGCTGCAGAACTCAAACACTGACATGCCATATATTCAAATATTTAACCTTCCAGACACCATCACCTTACACAGAGCCCAAATTACTAACATACTTACAGCCTAAACATGAATTATAACACTGTTAAAATGTAGTACAAAACAGAAGGACATTTGTACATGTACACAGTCATATCAGGATATTGTGACCACCTCGTTGTATCCACAGCTCCATATAGAGGTGCTGTTTCTCTATATACTTTGTTCACCCTGTTCTTAATGGTCAGGACAATATTTCTCAGTGTAAGTCTATAAAGAATTGAGCTCTTTCAAAATGTAAAGATTCTACATGTCAAAGATGAAGAACACCATCCAGACTGTTATCAACAAAAAGTGCAAAAACCTCGGGGGCCTAAGTGCACACAGCATTGGTGAACTACATGTATGTGAAGATATCATTGACGTGGAGGCTTATGTTAGTATTTTGGACAGACATATGCTGTGTTTTCTGAGGAACTCAATGTCAGACCTCATTCTCTACATATTACAACAGTGTGGCTTCATAGACAGAGTGTCCAGATCTGTCTCCTATTGAAAATGTCTGAAGCATCATGAAGATCAATTGGATGACAGTGAACAAGCTAAGCACGTCTTTCACGAATGGACAAAATAACACAAAAGTAAAACAATTAGTATCTTCAATTCACAAATTATTAAAAAGTATAATTAGCAGAAAAGATGATGTAACACATTGATAAACGTCTTTTTAATATGTTTACAGGCAATTTCTAAATTCCATATTTAACAAATAGAATTGTCATTGTCACACAAGTATATTATACAATGAATTGTTTTGGGTTTGAGAACGCTGACGTTTCAGCTGATAAAGTCTGCCGCACCACACTCTGTAATCCTCATATACAATTCAAAAAGAGCATATTTAAACCCGCTTGAGCTCTCTGCCACAGAAAGGAGAGGGAGGAAGGAAAGAGTACAGCTGCATGAGGGAGTGGCAGAAAGGAGAACGGTCAAAGAAATTCCCCTGAACGACTAATTTAAGGAGACGTTTTGCAATCAGTTTGCTGCCTCTGTGTGAAATTAAATTTCTGTCGGTGAGCATGCCGTTATACACCATGACTGGCAGGGGTCTGCACAGCACCTGTGAGCTTCTGCATTGACTAAACCTCTGCATTTAATATGAACTGTCTGACAAAAATATGATTTACTCCTGTCTTTAAAGAGTGTGTATCATGGAATTTATTGCATGTGTAATGTACATCCAAATGTTCTATACCTAAATATTTACCCTTATATTGATCTGTTCAGCCTAAAGCACTTAACCTTGTCACTTCTTTATGTGCTGCTTTATAGAACAAGTTTAACAGTGAAATAAGTCATTCAGATGTAACCAAATATGATACAAATCAAACCAATAGGAGACTCACTATAGTTTTTAAGAAATGTCCCACATACTAGAAGCAGCCATTATTCATTTTTATATGACAATTTTACAATTTCAGCTCGGCTCAGTTTCCATTTATAGACTCTTGAGTGAACTATGCATTTTTAAAAAGCTGGGAAATTTCATGATATAGGCCATTTCAATTTTATTTATAAGCCACACCCACTTCTGCTACATCTCTGGCACAGATACTTCGAGCACACTTGAGACTGTGCATTTACATGGTAAAATAATCTTTAAAACATGAGACACCTGGCTTCAGTAAAACAGAGTCATATATATATATATATATATA
>BRDA01094080.1:0-15122 GCA_036984385.1 Crenuchus spilurus | reverse complement strand
GACACCCAAATTTTTAGCTGATGAGCTTAGATGAGCAGGGGAGTCAGCCAAATTTAATATTAAGTCAGATACCTTATTTAAAGCTGATTTTGACTAGCACCGGCCCTGGCTGTAGTTTGGAGTTTTGTTATAAAGACATTTTTATATTTTTATGTGTGGTTTTTATGCAAAGTCTGAAGTGCTTTTTGCCTCCATTTATAACGGCAGCTGCCTTTCAGTGATAATTACTCTAATTATTGTAATAATCCTCTGCGCCACAAACAGGTCGCTTGGGCCATTTTGTGAAGTTCCAGCCTTTTTTCCCCCCAGCATGTCCTTGAGGCCTATTTTCTCAGGCGCTCTGTCACTTATTTGGCTGTGAATTTGATATCTCCTGGCCACAAGCTGTAAGGTTCGAACACAAACAACAGCTCTTGGTGTTGGCACAGTGCAGCAGATGTAAACTACCTCTCAGAGGACATGAATTCTAAATACAGTGAAACTTTTGGCATATTCTGTAATAACCTGTGAGTGACCCTCTTTTGTAGGTGGTAGCTGATGATTCAGAGATACTCCTCGATGTAACAGTGTTTTCCAGATAGAGAGGAGCTCACCCTGTAGCGCTGCTAAAGCTGGCCACGTGCCAGCACGAAGTGGTACCCAACTGACATGCCAGCAGACTATTCAGAGTAAAAATGCTCAATATTTGATTAGGACATACTTTTCATCGCAGTTGGATATCTGACATTTTCTGGGTGTCACTTGTTTCAGTTTCTTCACACTTCCTTTTTATGGCAGGGTGAGTCACTCACAAGCTGTCCTTTCTTTCCCTTCAAAAGCAGCAAATGAATTAAAGATAAAAGTAGGCTCAGAAATTACTTGTGACTGTTAAATTATACAGGGTTAAAGGAGCAATTTTGGCCATGCAGATGTGTGATATGTTTGGATGTAAAAGAGCGCTGAGGTGCCAGCAAAGAAAAAAGGGGGGAAAAAAGGTAGTTGACGAAATTGGATTTGGTCACAGCCTTTGAAAGAGCTGCTGAGAGGTTGTCTTGTAATGCATAGTTATTTGCGACATGTGCTAGGCACTCCTCTCTTACAAGCTTGTGCTATCACTGTCAGTGGCTGATGTGTGGGAGGGACTAACGTGGGATACTGTTCTCAGAGCCCATATTACCACTGAACATGATGACATCCTTCTCAGTGTAATCACGGGTGATGATCTGCTGCTGATGTGGGTTGTTCCTTTTGGAAACTAATGTGACCACATGTGAGCTAAAGTTCCACAAGTGGTGTTTGTTATGACTATCATTCCTAATTAAAGGTCCCTTTCAGTGCCCCTGCAGAAGCAGAGATGCACCACATTAATGATATTGAGATTCGTACCAGGTTCCATTCCTCTCAATGCAAATGACCATAGGTTCCATATATCCTCTACTGTAATATAAGCTTAGGACATAAACAGAGATGTGTAGACCTGACTACAACCACAGTCACTGGTAGAATGAAGTGTCTCATCAAAAACAGCAATTATACCAAAATCTCTTAAATATATTGACACTGTTTAATGTCCTCAGTTTAAGGCCTTTTAGAAAAGTGTTTCATCTGTTTATTCAGAGGTGTTTTTTTTTAACTAAATCACATTTAGTTTTTATTGTAAAGGTTGTACCTGGTTACCTGTTTTTATTTGTTGTTGTTGTTGTAAAGACACAATTATCAGCCAGAAAAAAATTATGCAAACATTAATATATATATATACAATTAGTCTCTCCAGAGTATAGTGAGGATGACTGAGATGATCATTGGGGTCTCTCTCTCATCTCTCATGGAGATTTATAAAATGCACTGCATCCAAAAAGCTCTCAGGATTGTGGAAACATCACATCCATCACATGATGTCTTCACTCTGCTGCCTTCTGGTAGAAGATATCACAGCATTCAGACCTTCACTGCTAGACTGTCCATCAGTTTCATCACTCAGTCTGTCAGACTCCTTAACACACACAGTCTGACTCTAAAGAACTAAATATTACTGCACATTTTCACAGCCCTGTATACCATCCCAATTATTAGCAATATTTGCACAATTACACAAACATTGTAGCCTGGAATCTTGCTCGCTACTAGTCAACCATGTACTGACCATCTGTACATTTGTCCTGTAATGTAACAGTGTCTCAGTCAAGTCAGAGGGCTTGTACTATAGTATAGGACCTGTACGACTGCATGTTTATTGTATGTTGTCAAATGTCTGTAATGCATATAACTGAAATGACAATAAAACCTCTTCAACTTGATCTCTCAGTTGTAACCATAAATGAAATTTGGTAAGACCAGTGGCTGAATCTTAGTACAATTACTGTTGAGTCCAACTCATAATTGTCATGAGTAATAACATAATGACAACTAAATCTGGGGGAATAGTTCCTCCCAACAGTTTATAAAAAGAAGAACAATTGAGCTACTCTCATTTCATAGTAAATTATTAAATGATAGTTCATTTGAAATTTTAACGTAGGCAAATATTAACTCCAAATATAGTGAGTGAGCTACAACATGTTTGATGTCCAATGTTTGTTTCTTCCCTAGAGATACAATGTGTACAATTAATGATGGCTTATAGCAAACATAGACTGTACAGCTAAAACAGCAGCAGCATGCATCTTAAAGCCTGATTGTTGTCCATATATTTGTCCATTTTTACAGATAACAGTATTCCACACTGTGTAAGGAACTACATAAACAAGTCTGTTTCAGATGACTTAATATCTTGATGTGGTTTGAAGTGAATATCTGGATATGCTTCTACTGCTTTTTAGATACATAGCTTTATAGCTTCAGTGTAAAACTGACTAGGTTTGGTGTAATGGGCAAAAAAATGTAAAGTTGATTTTCTGACAAACTCTTCCAAGAGTTCAACAAAGCAGGACTGGAATAAGCTCTGCTGTCATAAACTTCAAGGGTGTAGCCTCCTCCATGTTCTGTTTTTCTCATATCACTTCCCCCTGCTGGTCTCAGGAGGGATTTGTCATTACCTTTGAATAAAGGCCCAAAAGCTGATGAGGTAAGGGTAATGGAAAAATGTGGAAACCACCTGGGCACTCATTAGACGTGTGACACACACTTGATACACAGTGCAATATTCCCATTCCAACATATTTCTTATGTTTCAGTAAGGGACAGATGTAGCCCACCCATTGAGTGAGATGATTCTAGGGTTTCAGACATTTTTTTGTGACTTCCATATTATCATAAGTTCTCTTTAATGTTTTATACAGAGAGAAATTCTTGTAAGTAAACTCCCATTTGTCCCATAAGACAGGTTTTGTGGCTAAGCATCCAGAGTATTTATTAGTATTGAGTGTTTTACTTCACAAAGCCTGTGTATTGTGTCTGAACACATTTTTTTCTCAGATAAGTCTGTGTTGGAAGGGTTAGAAAGAGAGAGAGAAAGAGAGAGAGAGAGAGAGAGAGAGAGAGAGAGAAAAAGAGAGAGAGTGTTGGACAAATTCTAACAACACTATTACTGGCCAGAGCACCACTGGTTCACAATTGGTGCAGTATTCCTCCCTTACCTGCCCAAAACCTGTACAGCCCAGTCTCTTTACAGTATGATTGTTCCACACCGCAAAGTGATGCTCCATTCAGGATATTTAAACATATGCAGCTGTGCACAACTATAAATATTTGACCCCCACAGCCATGGCCTGAAGGTTAGAGAACTGGGCTTGGAACTGAAAGGTTGCCAGATTGATTCCCTGAACCAAAAGGACATGGCTGAAGCCCTCGAGCAAAGCACCTGACCCCCAAATGTTCCCCAGATGCAACAGATTATGATGCTGCCCACCTCTCATTGCCCCCTAGTGTGTGTGTTTACTGGTGTGTGTATGTATGTGCTCACTACATGGATGGGATAAAGGTGGTGGTCAAATTCATTATGTAAGTTGGGGGAAGCAGTGGCCTGGTGAGTAGGGATCCAGTATTGTTAATGAAAGGTTCGATCCCTTGGCAAGATGTGACCAAAGTGCCCTCGAGCAAGGCACCTAATCCCCAATTGCTCCATGGGCACTGCGGATAGAAGCTGCCCACTGCTATGGGTATGTGTGCTCACTGCTCCTAGTTTATGTAAGTGCGTTTCACTGTATGGATGAGGTAAATGCGGAGGTCAAATTTTTAATATTTCACTGAAGAAAAGTTCTTCCTTCCTAATCTGCTTAAATCACTGCAATTCCTTTCCTGTAGTTATTTTCCAGAATCATTATTCACATACCTGTTCTTGTTTATATGCAAAGTGTTGCAGTTTGTATGAAAAGCTATTCAGTTTGTTGCATTTTGCCAATTTATGTTAGAGGCAAACAGCAAAAAAGGGGGAAAAACTAAAACATTTGTTTAGATGCAAATGCCTCCGCAGTATTTCTGCAAAGCTAAGCAAGGGAATGAAATATTATTACTATTATTTTTTTATAATAATTACAACACAGACATTTTACTGTTGTCTGTGTTTGTGTGTGGGGTTTGGTACAAATTAAGATTACTCCACAGCCACCACAGGAGGATGTTTATTCTTTGTTTTTCTTCTAATCTAGCAGCCTTATCCCTATATATATATATATATATATATATATATATATATATATATATATATATATATATATATTTCACTACTGGGTAACATAAAAGTAAATTTTTTGAGCAAATGCTTGATGTAAGAAAAATAAGCAATAAACAAACGAATAAATAAATGTATTGCAAAAGAACAAGTCAGCAAAAACAAGTCAGCAACAGAAATCAAATTAACAATGCACAATGCTACATACACAACATTTGCAGTTGAATAATACATAAAACAAGAATGAAAACGATACAGTGCTATTTCATTATGTGGTGAACTTTCTCTTTGAGCCCTGAGAGAAACTGCAAAGTCAATATAGCACAAGTGCCTTAAGAATGTTTACTGAACATTATGAGGATGGGACTGTTACATAAATCTTCAGTGAGTTATCTCATTCAGTCTCTCTCACCAGCTGAGGAGTGGCTTTGACTTTGGAGCGTACCATCATTAAAACCATCATTAAAATCCACACAATCACTAATACCTCCACCAACCCCATCAAAGGGTTTACTCATCCTTGCAACACAAGTTAGCCTTTGATGATTTTTATGACTTCAAAAACTCAAAATAAACATTTGAGATTTATACTACCATTAACCACTAGCTGATGCCTGTTATATGTAAATATTGGCTCATTTTTTTAAGTATAGGATCCTAAAAGGACTTTGATGTGAATACAGTATATGATTCTGTACAACGTTTTACACTATGTGGTGAAGTGTTGGTACATTTGCATATTTAACAAAAAGGCTCTTCTAAAAGCCACCGTTTAAATGTTTCTTTATGAAACCAACAACAGTCCCTCCAATGAACCCTACTTTACTAAGTAACTTTACTTTTAAGAGTGTACAATCATGTGATTATTCACATTTTTATAAATACTATGACTTTATTTTAGTCACTCAAAAAAGGCTAAAATTACTAACAAACACCAGTGCTTAATATTAACCTAAATAGTGCAGTAATTTCTGATAAAATACTTCACCACAACGCTCCTCAACCCATTCAACAGCATCCAGATTATAAACTTGTAAAATAAAATTGTGGCTGAAGCATATTTAATGTGTGTTCCTGGGCTTTTTGGAACTCTCTGTAGTAGCTGTAAAAATAAACAAACTGGTGAAATTCCCTTTTCATGACAGGTCTTTATTTGAATATGTACTATGTCAGGTTTTGTTGAATGTGTTCATGGCTTTATTGATACATTTACAGCAGATGCTCGAGTGATGTACAACAGTGCTTTGTTTCCATTAAGAGAATTATCTCAGCTAGTACAGACAGATTAGAGTCAACACTATTCTTCAGTTCAGACACTGTTAGAACAAATTCATCACTAATATGTAGAAAGATACACAATTATACTCAATATAAGAGCATAACAATGCATTACAATAAGTGTTTTAAACTAGTGCTCACTTAAGTGCTCGACAAAGATACTGAGCAGAGACATGAAGCCAAAATCATGTGGTGGGGGACTGGAGAGAAAGAAACAAGGCATGCACAAGTCACAAATTATGTTTTTTTAAAACCCTTTAACATTCACAACCATTTGATAAATCATATTTAAGTCACTGTATCTTTTTGAAGAAGGAGTTGAACTTAGCAAAATGTGATTGTGTCGTCACTACCAATCGGTAGAGGTATGATAGGCTAATATTGTATGTTCAAAGAGTGCATAAAAACTGGAGCCTTAAAAAAACAAGCATTGTCTGTTTGTCCGCCCAGCCCAAAATAAAAATAAATACATTTCTTCTTTCTTGGTGAGGATGTTAAAGGGTTAAGCTTTTATTTTCAACAATAAGTTCAAATAGAATAAACAGTGTGCATTAAATGTACAAGAAGTACAGGGGTTGGACAATGAAACTGAAACACCTGGTTTTAGACCCCAATAATTTTTTAGTATGGTGTAGGGCCTCCTTTTGCCGCCAATACAGCATCAGTTTGTCTTGGGAATGACATATACAAGTCCTGCACAGTGGTCAGCACCCGAACATCCCTTTCAGACAGCTTCCTCTTGCATCCACAGTTAATCCTGTTGGATGTGGTTCGTCCTTCTTGGTGGTATGCTGACATTACCCTGGATACCGTGGCTCTTGATACATCACAAAGACTTGCTGTCTTGGTCACAGATGTGCCAGCAAGACGTGCACCAACAATTTGTCCTCTTTTGAACTCTGGTATGTCACCATAATGTTGTGTGCATTGTAATATACTATATAACTGTGCTCTTACCTGCTAACTGAACCTTCACACTCTGCTCTTACTGGTGCAATGTGACATTAATGAAGATTGGCCACCAGACTGGTCCAATTTAGCCATGAAACCTCCCACACTAAAATGACAGCTGCTTCAGTTTCATTGTCTAACCCCTGTATGTTCCCCACAGAGGATCTGTTAACTTCTTTAAATCAGCAAAACACATAATTTAACTAGCAGTGTCCAAACTTTTGCATGCAAAGTCTATAAGCACATGTAAATAAGTTAAACTGTGCAGAAGTAAATGTAGTGACATGTCTGTGATTGGTGTACTTCATTACATAGTCTGGGCTATTTCACTTGTAGATTATTTCACTAAAGTAACTGTCAATTAGTTTGAAGTGGTATGAAGCTGCCTGTTCTGCTTTGTGTATTACTAGAAGAGTGCTGCTGTTACCTGACACATACGTGTCGAGTATCTTTCCATTTTAATGTCTGACTAAATAAATTAGCTTGAATGAACACTTGCACCCTTCACTACATAAATGACTATTCTTTACATCATATTTAAACATTTGAATGCTTAGACTTTGCTCATATTGAACACTAGTTGCTGCAGTGCTAGTAAACAGATTTGAACACACCTACTGCAGCCAATATACTGTATTATTTGTTGATAAATGGAAAAACAAATGTATTATTATCCTTCTCTGATAATTCCAACTAATAATTTTGGAATTATAATAATATTATGATAAATGCGTCCTATTTTTAACTTTACCATAAGAATTTTCTGTTTTTGAGCCCCTCAGCATCCTGTGCTGCCATTTTGAGACTCTTTCTCATGGCGGCTGAAGGCCGTAATGTGTAAATTATGGACTGTAAAATGTCAAATCAGTGAAGATTTTCCTTATTTTTCCATCATAAATGATAGTGAAGAAAGATATCATTACAATGTAGTAACTAAAGTAGATAACGATTGGGTCAGAATGATCTCATTTTTGGTTCTGTAAAGTACCCTTTGTCATAATACAGCACTCTTATTTCCTCAAGCAGCTTCATGAGGATTTTCACACAGGACTGAAGTGAAGGGCTGTATACCAATTAAAGATTTTCTTCACATGTACATTTTTGAGATTATATCATCACTTTCACCACAAAATCTTGCTATATGTGTATCATGTTTTAACTGCCCAGTGGCCGGCACTCAGAAGAATTGTCTAAATTATTTAAGGGGATGATCTTTTTACATTGACTTCCATTATAACTTAAGAATAATTGGTAACACTTTATATTAACTTTCATTAATAAGCAATTAACTAATGATTAATAACTGTGAACAAATCATTAGTTCATGAGAATTTGAACATGAAGAAATGTTTATAAATGACAGTTCATGTAGTTAATTATTGTATTCATTTTTGCAAATGTTAACAAATCATTAGTAAATCATTAATGAATCATTAGTAAATCATTAATAAATCATTTGTTAATGAAATTCTCATGAACTAATGATTTGTTCACAGTTATTAATAATTAGTTAATGAGCTATTAATGAAAGTTATTAGAAAGTGTTACTGAATAATTTAAATATATTATTTTAAGATAAGGTGGCATGGTGGCTTGTTGGTTAGCACACTCACCTCTCAGCGCTAAGGTCTTAGGTGAAGTCTCCTTCAGGGTGGAGTTTCCATGTTCTCCCCACATCTACGTGGGTTTCCTCTGAGGTCTCTGGTTTCCTCCCACAGTCCAAAAACATGGAGGTACTCTTTAGAGAACTGGGTATTCTAAACTGTGTGTAGAGGGTAGGGAACTAGCCGCAAAAATGATCAAGATTAAGCGAACAAGATAATGGTAGGATGGATATTTTCAAGATAAAGTTTTGTTCTGCCAACCACTAGTTAGCTGTTGATTAGTTGGTGAATATCAGCCATGTGTGTTATTGCTTATCTTGGGCAGTATATAATTTCAACAGATGGAGATAGATCAAGCTACTTTGCTTAAAATATGAATTATGATGGGATTAAAATGATTAGACAGGTCAGGTTGTTGAAAAACATTAGTCAGTTCAGCCTGTTACTGTGTCAGGGAGGAGTGACAAAAACACTAACATAACCAACAGAATCATTGAGGAGCACCTGTAAAAGAAGAAATTACCACAGGACCCCATGTAAATTCAATCCTGTTTGAATTGGGTTTTAACTTTATAGCATATTTCTAAAAAGCATACTGTCATTACGATAGCAAAACACATTCTATCTGGTGTGTCCACATGTTTGACTGGTACTGTCTTGTTTACTGTCGTTATAGGAGGGTAAAATGCTGTCCCTGAGTTTGTGGCTGAGATTGTTGTATTTTTGTATTCATTGCTTGGGGGCTGTTGTCAGGCTTCTGAACTTTACTGTCCTGCACTTTCTGTATGAAATCACCAGCACAGCGAAGTCATTTCACAGGGCTCCCACCTCACAGGCATGAGGAGAGAGAGGAAGCCACTGCCAGGCAGCAACCAGACAAAAAGGCTTTTCACACCTCGACAGAAATTTAATCTGGGTATTTGTTTCTATCACTCGCTTTTCCTCACTCGGCTTCACTCACACATGCACACAAGCACACGAAAGGTAGCAAACATCATTTTGCTCTGCTGGTATTTCAACGCTTTACCGAGTGTGCCATCTGGGCAAGCACTTAACATTGTCACAGTGTTGTGTACCTTCTACTTTCTTGCAACATTGCCACTTTCAAAGGTACATTACCAGTTTGTATAAAGTTTAGCTACTGACAACATTGCAACATTCAAACCACAGTACATTATTTATTGTTTTTGGAGGTGGGATGAAGGAAGTGGGGGCTATATGGTAAAGATCAGATTTGTTGTCCTTATAAGGTTGTTCATTTGTTGTCAGAACTTGGTGTAGGGCCTGACTGACCATCTAAGCCATAATGCTAATGCCCTGCCCTGTGCCCAGTAAAGGGGGTATCAACATTGGTGATTAAAAAAACATTTCAGACCCCTAGTCTCATAGAACGTTAACAGACAACATACCTTTGTCAGGAGTTACAACACTGTGAACCCCAAAGCTATAGGTTGTCAGAATATTTATGATATGATAATGTAAATGTGTGTATATGTAATATGTGTTTGCTCAGACTGCCATATTCATGTCATGTAACACTGTCTTCCGTTGATTTCTTGACAAACTGACAGTACCAAATATATATTCCATGCATTATGCTTCTCTCTTACATGTGCTTATATGGTAGATGACGCATCAGCAGAGATACGGGTGCTCTTTGCTAGTGATGTGTTATGCCCTCAGGCCAGCTGCTTAAAATCCGCTTGGTTTCATGCAAGTCGGAGAACTTGAGGGCTTTGAATGTCATTAAAGATGATTCTCCTTTCAACACTTTCCCCTCATGTTCCTGATTATAGACGTTTACTCAAAATCTCAACAGCTTTTTGTGTTCAGAGTTATTTATGGCGCTGTTGTGCTGACTTAAAAAAAAAGTTTTAATCTTCTTACCACAGTGTGAAGGAATCTGCCCTTTTCACAGAAGCTTTTTAACCCCTCTGACTGTTCTCTTTAAACGGAGTCTCGGTGGGTTATCAGTGACGGTGATGGTTTCTTGTAGAGCTAATGATAGATCACAGAAAAAGAAGCATCTAAATTTGGAGTAGGTCATAGCAAGATAGTTAGGTTGATAAAAGTAATCCTGTAGCTGTCAGTACAGTCTTATTTCACAGGAACGAAATGTTGGATGTGTACAGGGAATTGCACAGACTGATCAAGCTATCTTACTTTTCATGGTAGCACATTGAGCAAGAATAGACTCCCTTACAGGAAAATGAATTTCACATGTGCATGCTCACCCACCATTTCAGGACATAGCCTGTCACATGTGATTCAAATATTAGTCATGTTTTTCTGTGATCTTGTGGCTTTTTAAATTTTAAAAATTTTATTTATTAATTTTTGCCCATTTTTCTCCCCTTCCCAATGCAGTAGTAGCCAATTAATCCATCCCATCTGTTAGGACTCTCCCTGTCAATTTTTCACTGTCCCTGACTCTAGGAGGGTGAAGTCAAGCACAAGCCTCCTCTGCTGCATGTGATGCTGCCACCGCCTCTTTTCAAACTACCACTGATACACCATCATGCGGGGGCCAGCGCGCTCAGAGGAAAGGGCAGTATTCCCAGCTCTGAATGGACCAATCAGTACATGCCTGAGCCAGCGGACATTGTAATGTGTGAGTGATAGGCAGAGAGAGCGCCAACTAATATAACTGACTACATACTGTAAAATGATTTATACAATGACTTTGATAAATTAATAAGATGACCTTACTGGTAACCATCTGTGTCTGACCAAAAACATGGACAATGGCATACCAACACACACAAGAACACATATCCATTAGGACAGTGTAATAGAATTAGAGAAGGATTTGTGCTTTGTAAACTAGAGCTGTGCACAGCCCAGTATATTTAACAGAAGACAGTCGCTTACCTGATTGTTTAGATACTGGTTTGTGTTGAACTTTCATCCTCTTGGTTGAACAAATCAGTAGGAGGATGATATTAATGTTGCAGCAAAATATATTTTATTTATTTAGTAAATGCCACTTAAAACTTTTCTGTGCCAAAAAGAAGCTTTATGTTAACCACAACCACCCACAGTGTAAATTCTGATGCATCTGGGATGGACCATCACACAGTGGAAATGTGTGTTGTGTCAGGTGAATCAATATTCCAGACCTTTTCTGGAAGAAATGAATGCTGTGTGTGCCACACCAAAGACAAAAAGAAAAAATCCAGACTCTCATCAGCAACAAGTCCAAAAGCCTGATATGGTATGTGGTTTGTGTCAGTCCATGTGGGAATGGTCATTTACACTTCTGTGATACGAGCATTAATGTAAAGTACATTGCGATTTTAGAACATGTGTAACCTCAAAGACAACATCTTTTCCAGACATGTTCATGCATTTTTCAACAAGACAATGTAAAACCACATGCTGCACACATTACAGAGTCATGGCTGCAGAAGAAGTGGGTACGGATAAACCAATGACCTGTTTGTCATTCTGATTTGTAGAGAATTATAGAGAATGGGTGAAAATTTTGAAATGAAAAATGTGACAATTACAAACCCATACTGTTGCAAGCCAACCTCTTAAGTTCCAGGGGAAGTTTCCGTATTTTTCACCTGAATTTTCATGGTAAGACATATTTGTAGGAAGAACAGGACAAAATAACACATGAAACACTCCATTGCTTGGTATAATTGTTATATAAAACATTTTTAAGTGATTTGAGAAGGAACAGCATCATTAAAAAGTGGTAAATGCTTTACCATCCCAAATTTTTTTGAAATGTCTTACAAACCTGAAATGCAGGAATAGATGTATATTAAATAAGGCTGTCAAACTATTAAAAAATGTAATTGCAATTAATCTCAGTATATCATATTCAATCATGAGTAATCGCAAACAATTACACCACCCACCACTAGGAGCCACTAGCGAGTGAGTGAAGAGATCACTGCTGACACTGCAGAGAAGAGGTGGTGCCTTGTCTCTGTGTAAACAAACGTGTCTCATTCATTTTCTAAACATTTTAAAATGGAGGATGAAACAAGACTCTATGGACAGGATTTTATTGAAACCCTGCAAGTGAAAGTGAGGAAAGTGGCAAAAAAGACAAATGTTATTGATAAAGATTGTCTGATCTTTAATGTAAATACACTTAATAAACCAGTTTATTTCTTTACATTCTCTTTTATTATGTATTATTATTGTTTTATACATTATTTGTTTTTTATAAAGTACATTTCTCTTATTTAAAAACACTTGGTTTATATCAGTTTGTTTAGTCTTTGGTGGGCTGGAACGGATTAATAGCATTTAAATTCATTTTAATGTTGACATTTTATTTGATATACAAGCAAATTGAGTTACAAGCTCCGTCACAGAACCAATTAAACTCATAAGTCAAGGTTCCACTGTATAGTGAAAAATGTCAATAAAGATAATTTTAAAAAGGCAAATGAATGAGTCTTGTATCATTATTCACATAGCACTCGATGCAGAAAGTATAAAGCAGCCTTTACGCCTCTATTCTTAATGATGCCGCGCTCAACATGAACTACAGATGATTGCAGGGACAAATAGAATTTGTGTTAATGACACTATTTTTTTATCTTGTTAAGTTGAGATCACGTTAATGCTTTATTATTGCATTAATTTAGACAGCCCTAATACTGACAAGTGAAATGAAGCTGACCAAACAAAACATGACTTGGCTTTGTACTGTCTGCAGTTAAATAAATAATAAATAATAATAAATGTAAAAAACACTGTGCTTTAAACTGATATTTCCTATACTGTCTCAACATTTTCTGATTTGGGGTTGTATGAATTGACACATGCATATGCCTGATAAAATTTGTGGGTTTCTGAAAAGCTGAGTTGTGCCGATCATAATGAACTGATCTGTTATTTGTGCCATAGGCACAAATCTGGTTGTCTGAAAATCCATTGACATTTATTGATGGACACTTTCTGATTAAATATGGCTTCATTTACAAATATAGTAATAAATGCTTCATATCATTGGATGCACAGAAATGCTGGACCACATATGGGAAAAACATTTTTGTGGCCAGAACTGGATGCATCAGAACACACTGCAGTGTACTGTGTGTTCTGCAACTCTGCTGCTAATCTCTTATAATAAATGTCTCACTTTTATTTCTGCCACAGGACATTTTGGTTACAATATTAGTCACTGAATATTTTTACACCGACCTTGTTCCCACAGTGGATAAGGTAGCTGTGGACATGTCACACACCATGACAAGTAGATGTTAATTCAATGACAACAAGTTTGTCCTTTATCATGAATGATGAAACTGTTTTGGTTCAAATTCAAATCAGTCATGCACTTGTGTTTAATTACAGCCTTAACTGAGAATAGTGGATTTCCTGGCATAGGCTTTAGACAATTTTTATTCAATCATTACTGAAATAAATTGAATGTTTCATTTTCTTTTTTACTTCTCTGCCTGACCCAGTAGACACCATCTCATCTTCCTTCTCACCACTATCATATGGGGAGCAATGGGATGCAACAGAAACAGTAAACATTGAACTAGCCTATTAAAAAATGGGACATTATGTGTCCTCAGAGAGAGGATAAATTTTCCAGAACTGATTTTTAAAAACAAGGACAAACCTTGGAAAACCAGGACAGGGGGCAACACTTTGCCCATTATTGAATCAATACAGGGCATCATTATTTCCATCCACACCATTTTACAGCACCCTCCATAATTATTGCCACCGCTAGTTAAAATGTATCAAAAGCCTTAAAATAAATTCATTTTTTGTTGCAGAAGAATAATCTCACTCTGAAAAATTTTTGAAAAAAGCAACCTACAACTCAAGTGAAAAGAAAGAAAGAAACAAAAAATCCTGACTAAGAAATAATTATTTCCCATAAAATGACCTGTTCCACAATTATTGGCACCGTTACCAATTTCTTGGAAATAAATGTATTTGAACCATTTATGTCATTTCTACTGTAGTTTATAAAGTGGATAAAAGTATCTAGGAACCTTTAATTAGTAATTAGTCCCTTCCTGTTTCCCTCGGGTATAAATATGGCATTACAAAAAGGCCTGTTTCTTTTACTCACTCTTAAACATGGGAAAGACAAGAGAAGACACTATTCAAGTAAGGCAGTTCTGTATCAACCTTCATAGGTCAGGTAATGACTACAAGAAAATAGCCACTCACCTGCAGATGCCCTTATCTACAGTCAGAGCAATCATCAAAACGTTCAAAACATCTGGAACTGTGACAAACAAGCCTGGAAGAGGATGCAAGTGTATCTTGCCACCATGCACAGTGAGAAGGATGGTAAGAGAAGTAAAAAGTTCTCCAAAGCTCACTGTAAGAGAATTGAATCAAATGGTAGCATCTTGGGGTTATGAGGACCCCCAAACAACCATCAGATGCTATCTACATGCCAACAAGTTGTTTGGGAGGCATCCATGGATAAAGCCTTTTCTGAGTTATACTCATAAGCATAAGCAGGTGGAGTTTGACAAGCGGTACAGTGATTTTAACTGGAACCGAGTGCTTTGGTCAGATGAGACCAAAATAGAGCTTTTTGGTAACAAACACTGTAAGCATAACACCAAGGATGAGTACGCAGAAAAACACCTCATGCCCACTGAACAACAGTTCACAAAACCCTTATGGAAACAACATCAGAAAAATCAGTGACGTCGCCCGGTACGGCGCAGCCGGGGCCCCACCCTGGAGCCAGGCCCGGG